>VKOC01025572.1:0-13512 GCA_009364415.1 Spea multiplicata
CTATGGTTAGGGAAATTAATTAATTACGAGAAGAATCGGAAGAGAAGGAGTATTATGTCTGTGGAATGAATGGGTAATAAATCAAGTACTGAGTGATTGAAAGAGTGTGAATTTAGGCAGTTTAGAGGGATTACTGTATTCTGAGACAACCAAGACGAAGTAGATGGGGATTAAGGAAAAAAAGCAGAGGAATTAAGGGTGGGAGGTAATAAAAGGAAGTGCCGTTACAACACTGTTGCAAAGCTGTGTACAAGGACTCCGTTCCTGACTTTCCCAAGTTTATTCATTTCAGTTTTACTAAAGGAAGCGCTTGGAGGCAAGTTGGCTTCTATTCCCTACCCAATCATATATTGTTTTAAAGGTCTGCAACTCTATTGGTCACCGGCATGGGGCCTCCTCTGCCATCAACCAATGAAGTGCAAGTGCATTTGGTTGATGCCAGAGGAGGCCCCAGCAGGCGACCAATAGAGTCGCTCACACAGCCCTTTAACTCCTGACGGTGAACCTACGGATTTCCGCTCCCGTTAATCCCTGCGATGGTGCGTAGATAAAGTAGGCAAGATGAGGAAGGGACCAGGGAGATTAGTAAATGAAGACGAAGGCAAACACAAAGATTCTGTTTTTGTCTTCGTATGTTCGGTATTAGGGCTGAACAACGAAAATGCACCCTTTGTGTTCGTTTTCATGTTCGCCTGAAAATACAAGTCTAATAACTACCCTAATAATAAAAACCATACTATTTTCAATACATCTCCAAATTACTACTGGACCATATCATCATAAAAGTCTCATGTACAGACAATTAAGGTATTTTAAAGGAATGTGTATACACTGAACTTTCAACTGTAGATTCGTTTTTTCCTACCATGTGACCAATGTGTAATCCCATATATTACCATTTGCATTCTTGTTCTGGTCTAAGATAATTTAATAAAACCACAAATTTCATAGGTCTACCACCGCACATTTTGGTATCTTATCGGAATATGTGTTCTATCTCTCTTACCACATAAAGCTGTTTCCACATCATGCCCCAGTCTCTTAGTGTGGAGGTCATCTCTGTGATAACTGCATCTTCTGTAGGAATCACCATTTCAAACTGCCTGTAGAAACAAAACACCCAATATTATCAAATACCCAGGAATAGATCCACAGGAATTCCCTGTTTGTTGGTGCTGTGAAATAGTTACTTAACTGAGAACTGTCACTTTTCCCATGTGTTAGGCAGTACACCAGTTGTTTCAAAATGGAAAGACATCATCATATGCTCTTAAATGCATATAATGGCTGAGTGTTCCCTCTAAAATAACATTTACCCTGGAAGAAACATGGGGGGATTCATCAGTACCCCTCTACTCATTTGCTCTGTGTCCCTGCGCACAGCTCCTTGGCTTGCAGAAGATACATTCGACCAAACATGTCTCCTGCTCACCAGGCCAAGCTTTTTTAAAGCAATGATGTAAAATAAGAATAGTTAAATACATGTTATTAGCAGGTGAGAATTAAGTGTTCTAAGAAATATGTAACAAAATAAACCATTTATTTAAAAAAATTAAATCTACTTGGATGCAAAAAATATTTCACAACTTTGTTTAAAGCTTGACACAATAAAAAAAATCTCATTAACACTAATAACACACGGGATCAAGGAAAATCATATATTAAATCATTAATTTCATTTTGTGCACTTTGATTTTATAACCAGAACATAAATGACGAATTATTAGATATTAAACACGGAATTAAAGGTTAAATATCACTTAGAGGAAGATCATTCTCTATAAAACAAATTGTGGGCTAATGGACTAATGTATCGCTCCCTGTAGATTGTATGTTTAATAAATATTCATATATCTCAGCATGCGTACAGTATATCACATGTGAAGATTGAATTTAATTTCATCTTAACTGCAGATCTATGTGACCACCAAGTAATCTAAGTAGCAGAGAAATCTCCCTTCTTCTAGCTTTCAACATAAACTAAAGATGCAATGACATATGTTTGACCACAAAGCAGATGAAGCATATTTATTCTATTAATGTAAAGCATGTATAGAGTAATTTTATGAGTTCCCTATCCATGACATGAGAGTATACAGTTGGCTCTATTGGAACATGTATGTGGCATTATACACACCATTTATATGCTTAGTATATGCAATACAAAATAGGTGTAGTGAAATAAAAAAACGATACACAAGCAGCTAGTAAAATATGTACGGTAACAAAAGTGTTCCCTTTCCCATCTGTCATGAGCTGAACAGGAGCTCTTTAGTAATAGTGCTGGTGGGCAAACGTGACTCATAACTCTCCTTTTACAGAAGTGAGACAAAACACCCTGACACAGAGGAACATCTGTAACTACTACATGTCAACTGTCCGGAAAGCCGGCTTTATTCAGATTCATTTTTATGACATTACAACAGAAAATAAGTGTTCATACAAAATGTACCTACCCTTTGTTCTTCACGCAGGCATTCTTGAGATGTACATAACTTGATGGGAAAATTCCCTGCGTCATAAAAAATCATGGGTAGGAGCGTATGAATTAAAGAAGTAAGATTCACAATAGACCTTCTTCAGATGCAGTGCAGATGGTTAACATTAAAGAGAAAATAATGGCAACTAGCACAGCAAGATGAGCTTATCAGGAGATCCCTGATGGTGAAAAAATCAGGAACAAAATACAATGGAGACAGTAGAGGTCTTATTTGGTGACTGGGAAGAACCAGAGATTCCCAGATGCATTTAATAGTGTGTGTGATATTGGACATTGGAACAAACGTTGTAGTGTGTCATGTTTATTCTGACATTATATGTGTCATTGCTCAAGTCTGCATGCAGTTATATGCTTTTCTTGTTTACTAACAAATGGCTGCACAGGTAGAAACTGTTTGATATGAAGTAAGCACATTATGAGTGTTAGCCATACTTTAAAGTCCATCAAGGGTGTAATAGACTGTGACAGGCCTAGAAGCTATCAAAAGCATTCGTTTCAACAAACGGAATTAGCTTTGGTGCTGCAGGTGCCAAGTGACGTCAAGTGCACTTTGTCCCTTTCATCCACCAAAGCCCCATGCTATATCGTGTATTCCCTTTTGCTATATATTAGAAATTACATTATTATTCATATTCGATGAATTAAAATATCCCCTGTAAATCCAAAATTCCCTGCTACACTCAAGTTAAAGCTTTGAAATGCTGAAGACTAAATAATGCATGTCACTGAATGTAGACTACGAGCAGGAGGATGCATGGTGGGGGAGGACAAACATACTCTTGTCAGAATAATGCACAGATCCGACTAGGTTACCTTGGTGTTTGGATTTTTCAGGGCAAATCCTCTGTACCAGCCTGTAAAAAAAAGTGTATCCCAGATGAAGACATGGGGAACGTTGCTGTGAGCAAATTAAGTAAACATATGTTATAGATCTCCACCTACAAAAGTCATTGCCTCCTAAAGATTTCTGCAGATATCTGATGGTGTGAATGCCAGGACATTCACACCATCACTACGTCTTAAGTATAATTTTTAACATTTGCATGCGATGCAATAGGCAAGTAGTCATTGGGATCCACTGCCGTCTTAGGAGTGGTCCCTAGGCACAATTAAATAAGTACTACTTATCTACACTATATATATTTTTTTATCATGAGCATTTATTTTACAACTCTGTGTGGTGTAATAATCACTACTTAATTCCTCCCCAGCCCACTCCCTATCTATTTTTCCTTTCTGAATCATTTTATATTTATCTGCAATAGTTCATAATAGTCCACATAATTCAAACCTATTGTTCTAACATAAGATATAGGTAGGCAACCACCCATACTATGGAAAGGACTTCCATAGTCCTGCTGAGGCATAACGCCGTAAAAATGGATAGGAACCAAGGAAGCCTTTACCAAGACAGCGAGTAAACCATTTTCCTGCAAAGCTCAGATGGATCATTTTCCTCTTAGGCAGATGTCATACACTGGAAAGTCACAGGCAGGCATTAATGTGTTGACCCAATTAAGGAGCAAGCTTAGCTGTTACTCTTGGTGTGCTTATGTTTTTGATTACTTGTGTATGGCTTGGACTTTTCTTACATTGCCAAACCTTGCTTATTCTTGGTTTGGTATTGTGATAGTTCTTTTGTTTGTGGTTCTACCTTGGCTTGATATGGACTCTTAAGTATTTCTGGTGTAACTGTCTACGATGCTCAAATATTGTACCTAACACTACAGTTGCTCCCTTGGTGCCCAGTGTCACAGTGGCACAGTGGCAACTGTATTACTCACAAGTAACTTCCTCTCAAAAGAGTTTGTTCATTTTAAGAAACATTTCAGAACTGTGTTTTTTTAAAGGTAAATAAGAAACATATTACACTGATATCAGGGCCAAGGATGGAGTTATTACTATACTATATTATTTATCTAATACTTGAAGCATAACAAGAAGCAACCTTCAAAAATAAACTTCCCAATAGTATAATGAGGCTAATTTAGCACCAAGGTGAATGGCTACATTGGGCATGTAAAAATTAGTGGGTTGGCCACTCCTATGGCTGCCATGGATTTTACACAAGGTCTTTTGTAGTTACAAACGTGGATCTGGTTGCTATTTTGCATTTAACTGTCATTGCTTATCTAGGTAAAACATAACTAAAATGCAAAAAAAATAAATAAAAATCCCTAGTTTGTCTATTGCCAAAAATAGTTATTGAGATTTTGCTTTCAACTCCTAAATAAAAGTTATATGAGTGTCTTACCTTCACATCTTTCCAGAATTTGAACAGTTTCCCCAATCTCTAAGGTCAAACCATGTGGAACAGTCCCTCGAAAGCTGGCAACCACTGTAATGAAGCAAACAAATAAATTAGAGTATTTAAAAAATCTAATTATACTAGTCTTACATTTTTAGTGGGAATCAAAACATTTTATATATGTCATGAATCAATGAAGGGAAAGAATAACTAACAAATCACCTGACATTAACACTGGCCCAACAAATGGCCAAAGGACACATTTTAATTTTAAACCTGCTGTTTTTATACATATCATTGTTACTTTTGTAGGTAGTGCTCTGAGCTCCAGGAAAGGAGGGACATTAGGAAACGGGGGCAGGTATAGTTGTCCCAAACAGGGACTGTGCATCCAAAACCTTTTACAAACCACAGGTCATCAGTGATAATCCCATTTTATTTTCACCACAAAGTCTTGCTCCGTCCACCGAAAAATCACAGCTCTAATACCAATATATCCAAAGATAAAGTAAATTACAAATAATATTTCAATTCATTTATTTATCATCTGTCAAGAGTGCACAGTGGAATATTTTTAAAACATGAACTTTAAATCAGCCTACTAGCTGAGTGTCCACCACCATACTACCTACTGCTGTAAATGATAAGGAAAAGGCACATGATGTTCCTCACGTGTAGTGGGTATAATCTGTGTGGTGTCTGTGCAAGAAAAAATAATCTGTTGGGGTTTGAAAATTGCATCCATGATATAAAGCAGTATGCCATGACACACTGGCATCGGATGATTTATGAGAAACACTTTGCACTGCATATGTTACTTTAAGAGACTTCCTAAAAGTGCAACCTCACTATATATATATATATATATATATATATATATATATAATATATATATATATATATACTTCTGCTTTTCTGCTTTTAAGGATTGTTGCAAAACGCATCTGTTAAAAAAAAAAAAAAGATGGACATTGTACATTGCAGATATGGTGTTGGAGTGGTCTTTTTCAATGAAGATATATAAAAGTGCATCAATAGTAAGTCTTTTTTTTTAAGAGACAGTCTATTGACCACCTTCTTCTTTCTTCAACATTTGCGCAAAGTTTTGGCTGCTGGAAGCCAATAACTGGGGGTACTTGCTGCAGATACATGATGGGTCTCTTTAATCCCCCTTGAAATCTAATGGGAGCCCACACTGTAGCTTGATGAATCTCTCTGTAAGTCATATGACAGCTGGAGAGTCCCTTTTCAGTAATAGTCTTGCCATGCAGACACTTATTGTGTAACAATTACACAACAAAGATGTTTCATTTCCCCAAAACTCTAGGCATCGGTACAGAAAGAAGCAGATATGGGGCAATACTGGATCTGAGACCAGCTCACAACTAATGTAGAAAGAGAACATAATCATCAAGAATATATATTTGCTTATATCCTCTTGCTATTAATAAACACTGGATATGTATGTAAAGGGAAATGGTGATTACCTAACCCTGAAAAGAGGGGAGATTATATTATTGTCTTTTGCAGTTCCCCCATCCCTCATGTCTGTTGATGGGGAAGTCTGTGAAAGAGGCAATTAATCCAATTTATCTAATCCAACCCCCCCTTTGATCCAGATTCAGCATGATGCATCTATTTTCAGGTAGATGAGATAGGTAAGGAAAAGAGTGGAGATAAAAAGGGCAGCATACTACACTATACATTTTTGGAGCAGCCAAATGTATCTAGAAGGCACCTACACAATGTAGCATTCGCCCAGCGTGCCTGATGGTCATTCTCTAAGAACATACCTCACTGGAAAACATGGTGCCATTAATGATAAGGAAAATATGACAAGCACTGACACAATTCTACTCCTGACAATAGATCTCCCTCTTGCCAGTTTCTATTGTTCACTCTGTAGTGTAAGGAAGAAAGTTTGGTGACCCACAAGCTATGCTCTTTATTTTATGATATAGTATGGCAATAGCTGACTATGGTCTGCACTTTACAAATCTGAATTACATTTTACAAAGAAAAAGCCATTCCAAACTGTCACGTTAGACAAGTGTTTGTAGCCAGAGGCTTATTGCCATTAAATTATGCTTTTTATGGGCCTGTTCTTTTTCAAGGCAGGACATTGGAAGCAGATAAAGTCTAGGAGAATATGTTCTCCTAGACTTGGCATGGAAACACTAAGCAATACGTTAAGTAATCCAAAATCTCCAGCAAACCATATGTTGTTCTATGAACCTTGGGTATTCCACAACATGGCCTAAGGCTCAATGCTGTCACTGAGGACATCACAAACAAAACCCATTGCATCTGGATGGCAATTGGTAAGCAGATGTTTCAGTTACAGCTTAATAACAACTCCATGGCCATTATTGATCCCTAGTGTTAATAATTAGAAAACAGGTGTACGATATTAACAAAAAGAACAAGAAGATAATAAGCATGTTACAGTATACATGTTATGATGTAATTCATATGTTGGAAAACTCGAAATTCTTTGGAATTATAGTATAGAGCAACAACGTTCCAACAGCAGCAGTATTTCACTAGCAAAGCTATTTTTTGGATAGCTTTAAGTAGCCAAAAACAGAACAGAAAAAGAAGAAACATATGGGGACTGGCCTGTTTAAATATGAGATGTAGACACCTAACCAGAGTTCAGTTTCTGAAACATGGTGCCAGGTCCTGGAGTCTAGGTCATCAGCATAACTGGGAATTCTCATGGTTTCTCAATGGGACATGATTGTTATATATTTCTTAATTTCAGTTTAAATGTGGATATTTTACTTTGAAATTATGTTACTGGAACAACTCATTGGCTTCTTTCCTAAGTGGCATATCACAGATAAAATGCCTGCTTGAGTACAGGTGACTTATTTTATAATAACCCCCAAACAATTATTGGGTGCCAAATTGAGGGGGTTCCTGAAATACTTTGTGACAGGTTGTTAAAATTGTCTTTTGGGTTAAAGTGTCTTGGGATCAGCTGATTTAGAAAATCCCCAGATGTGGTCATCGCCCTGATGTATATTTATAAGGAAATATGAATCCTTAGCTGGCCTGGGGGGAAAGACACAATTATTGTTCGGCTCGAACCTTAATCCTTTCAAATTTGCAGTATGGTACCTTGCTTAAAATAAGTAATGCACGTACCCCAGCCATTTAGCAATCTCAAAAACACATTTGAATATCCAAAAAAACTGACCAGATAGTTGAAATTAAATACAGGGACAGTCTTTAAAGCTCTATTAATATTAATGCTTTATTCATATAATTTCGGGTTTATTTTTCCTATTCTTCTTCTGGGTAGTATATAATAAAATTAATTAGCTGGAGGGTGTTATAATACCAATGAATACGGGATATACTTTTATTGGCAAATTAATAAAGCAGCCACACCAGGTCACTCTGCCTAATAAATTCAAGTTATCAGAAGCTAAATGGGAGATTACTTGAATTTATTAGGCAGAGTCGTAGGACCATGTGGTTCCAGGTCCTCCAAGCAGGGCAGCCCGAGAGCAATTCTCTCTTCGGACCAGCTTTCCTTGAAATCCTAACGAGTTAAACTATTGCCTGTTCTGTAATGGTAATTATCAGGTACCTGCGCGCTGCAGATTCCTCGCGGAGGGTGTTGTTGCCTGGCAACGCAATACAATCTACTCTAGAGATAAAAGTACATACTGAATCTATTAATGTCTACGTTCCTCTAATTTACCATTGAGTAAAAGCAGTAATTTGAAAACAAAGCAGAGAGCCTTAATATAAATTATGGAAAGTGTATACAATCTTTTGTGCACAGATGTACAATATTGTCTCCATAATATGGTATAATTAAAGTGAATGCGTAGATTTATTGCATATACTTAGCAATTTCTTTATCTAGTTAATGTGTTATACGCAAGTTACGGATTAAGAACACTCTTTTAAATGCTATGTCATTTTAGACAGCACTGTAGTAGCTGTGTGTTGTCCACTAGAGGATGGATGTCTTAATATGTTTTGACAAGGAAACTGACATTAAAAGTGTACGAGCCGAGTCATGGCAGATGTTTTACGTGGCTTGGCACAGCAATACACATCATTCATGCATAATTGCTGAAAACAACAAAACAAAGATATTTTTCGCAAAGCACCCGTGTGTAGAACAGCAGACTTGGCATGTTAAGGAAAGAAAACTTGAGAGACTGAACCATTACAGTCTAGAATAAGTTATTTTTGGTCATTGCCCTGCTGTCTCGCTGAGCTGCCCCCACTCTCCTATTTTTCCAGGCAGTAGGTGATCATGAGCTAGTTTGGGAGATCAAAGGATCTCCCCTGACTAGCCCGCTGAGCTGTAAAATAGACGGAGGTCTGTGCTGCAAAGGCTCCCACGCATAAACCTTGCGATATATTGAAGAAGAGCACCTTGATGTGAAGTCAGTAATCTGCTTCAATATATGGAGTGGTGGCTGGATATGTAAGATAAGTCAATGATGGTGCTCACGGGACCAACCTCTACCTGTGGCCCCCAACAAAGCTGTCCTGCTCGGGCCACCTAAAATATTAGGGGTATACACAGATGCAGCTCTGAAACCTAATTGTGGGCTGGTAGCTCACATACACAAAGCATTAGTTAGTGCCTTTAACCTATATAAGCTGTTACCACTGCAATGATGGTGTTTTGTTCCCTATGACTGTTGATGATTATACAAGACCTAGGGCTCAACCCTAATGGGAAATAGGAGCTTTCTCACAAAAGATCATCCGTAACTGCCTTTAGAATTGGAAACTTCACTTTGTGGTGCAAAGCTTTGAAATGCAGTGCCACCCTATTTACTGGAAAAACTCCAACCTAGCATATAAGCTTAACAGCATGAATTTCTTACTATACTGTGAACACAGGACCCATTGTACCTTATGTATCAGTTTGTCTTGGCAAGTTGAGTAGGTTATACCACAACATACAAAGTGCCATGCACATGTTTATCACAAACTCATACTGAGACACCAAACAGCACATTACTCTACCTCTAGGACAGCCAGACAGTGGTGTTGTTTAACTAAAGGGTCTTAGGACATAATAAACAATTTGTAAAGCATCTGATTTAGGTGCATTCTTTACGTTTATACAATGATATTTCCTAGACGTAGAAACAAAGAATTTAATTGCCGATAATAACCATTTGGCCCATCTAGTCAGCCTATTTTTCCTGATCTAAAATCACATGCCTTAAAACTGTATACACGGTAGGTACCACTCTATTTTAGTATTTTTACTGTACAAATGAACATTAAGTGGTGTACTCCATTTTCAGCAAGAAGGCATATGGGTGTTCTGGCCACTTTTATTTTGCTTAGCCCATCTGAGGAAAAAAAATTGCTGTAAGTATAGTTCAGTTAGACCCAGCGTCAAGATTAAACAGGAGCAGGATGCGGATGTTTAGCTAAAGCTGCGGCACTCGGTAAAGGAATTCAGGAATTGCCGGGACAGACAGACACACATTCCAAAAATGCAAGCAATGGGGCAGGTCTTGAAATCCGAGCAAGCCGTCTGGGCCAACATATCTGTTTCTATGGTGATGTCAGAATGACGTATAACATTCTTCTGTCCTTCCCACATGTACGGGGATATTCATACATTCATTGCTTTCTGTATTAACGGGCAGATATGAGGTTATCTAATGGAAGGTTGCCTATTTCTTTGGATAGAAACGATTAGAAAAAGTCAATACAGTATTAGCCCAAAATGGCGTCTTTCACCAAAGTTGATAACTCTTGTCGCACAAACATAGAAGAAAAAAATATGTAAATTTACATAAGCTTTTGGCTTTTGTGTAGAATTGAAATTAGAACTTGTTTTGAGGATAGCCTTTTGTAGTGGTATATCCACCATGTAAAAATGTTACATAATATAAACCTGGTTATAATTCAGATAAACTTGACATGACTATGCAAGTTCATTGCTGAAGGGCTTGAACAGTGCCCAAGAACACCAATGAGTGTAATGAACTTATAAATTATATATTATTATATTATAAATTAGCTTCTCTGTTACTTTCAATGTGCTTAAAATAGAACACTACCATACAAACAGACAAAAAGAGCACAGGCTTTGAACATTATGAAAATAGTGAATACTTTCATTCATGCAAAGGATTCTCTTGTGCTTCATGTAGTGTAAATATAACGTTAAACAGGTGATATGTAATAGTAGAGATCCAAGTGTATTTTGGGTTACTGTAACTAGAGTAGGTTGCCATTATAGCAGTATAGTTTTATTTTGTTATTGCTTAATATATTTAGAATTTTTGGTGGTGCAATCATTTCCCACATGCCACTGCAATAAAAAAAAACACTATGAAATTAACTCCAACCCCTTTTCTGCTACCCCAAAATCAGTACATGACCCCAAAACTAACCAAAGTCAGACGTTTTGGTTTGCAAAAGGATCACAATCAGGGAAGCGGTCAGGATTGTTGCACACTTGTATACTTAAGTGCCGACAACTATATATTTTTAGATCCAGTTCATAACCTCAGCCAGCCAGAATATTTGCGCGCGTGCGACATCAGCAACTAGCTGGGATCAAGAATGGAAATCAGCAGTTACCTAGCAGACTAAAGCATCAAAGATTATAAATCATATCTAGGGTGTGATGTGTCTATATTTCCAAAGAATTTCATATAAAACTAGAAGATTCCTGGTAACTAGCCCCATGAGTACATTTTGTGTTCCTTGACGTTCTTATAGAGGGATTTAGTCTGACCCCTTGCTGCCTATGGTTCCTGGCCTCTGCTGTAGGTCACTGCAAACAACACAATCCATTCTTACTCACTGTGTCATATGTTCTAAGTTAAATGTATTGGTCCCAAGATGGAGACCCTAATTTCATTCCCTGCCTAGAACTGGTTCTAGTGCCAGAAGGTAACACGGATACATTATTTCTAAAAATGTCTTTCTTCAGACATTGAAATGGTGTAGTTGCATAATTATGATTTTTTTTACATTACTGTGCTTTAAAACCTCATTCAGATACACAGAAAAAGGGATTTCTACAAGCCAATATAAATAGGTCATGGAAAGCTTAGAGAAAGTTGGCATGGCCCAAGGAATGATGTGTAGGGTTATACAAATGCAACTGCCTGTTAATTCATTCATTTTGGACGTGAGTGAAATTTATACATGCAATATCACAAAGCACTCCATGTGGTTATGTTCATGAGCAAAATTAGTTTAAAACAAACAAATTCTAAACAATAAAACTACATATGTTGCAATAAATCTATCTTTTTTAAAGTTACTAATTAGAATAAACAGATTTTTAAACTACAAGATGAAAAAGATAATCCTGATTTTGCTCTACTGATCTCAATGCCACAGATTACTTTTAACACGATTATTGCATTTTAGAAAGGTTTTAATACGGTATATAGTATAATTCTAAAACATATAAATTCTAAATCTGCTAGCATGGACAGAACTTTTATTGAAATATATTAAATAAAAATGCTTATATTTTTTAAATGACCACTACAATGAATCAGATGTGCAACTGATATTTATTAAGCATTATTGAAAGATTGTAAGACTACCTCGGAGATACTGAAATTGTTACAGAAAATCAATTTCTGGTCTTCCACAGATACTTAACAAGAGAAGAATAAAAGGAAAAAAATGCTCTATGTTATACTTGAAAATCTGTATTTTTATTCTCTTAGAATTACACAACTGACGTTCAATATGGTTTTGTCCCGGGCCGAGAGGCTCGTGACAACACTATTCGAGTGCTCAACCTTCTGACGTTGGCTCAAAGCCGCAGCTCTCCTTTCGCCTTGGTCTCTATGGACGCCGAGAAGGCGTTCGATAGGATCGCGTGGCCTTTTCTATTCCGGGTGCTGGACCGGATGGGCATTCAGGGTAGTTTTTGTAGTCTGTTGCAGGCGCTCTATTCTAATCCTTCGGCGCAGATTCGGGTGAATGGTATTCTATCCGGGGCCCTGCGGTTGAGGAACGGCACGCGACAGGGCTGTCCCTTGTCTCCCCTCTTGTTTATTCTTGCCATGGAGCCTTTAGCTTGCGCTATTAGGGCGAATGTCAACATCTCGGGTATTCAGGTGAAGGGGGTCACTCATAAGATTGCTATTTATGCGGATGATATGATGTGTATGCTTACGGAGCCTGTATTATCCCTCACGCATGTGGTCCGTGAACTCGAGATTTTTCGGGGCTTTTCAAATTATTTAATTAACATTCAGAAATCCGAAATTCTGGGGATTGGTATCCCGGATGACCTTAAATCGGCGTTGCTACAGGTATTCCCCATGAAATGGCAGGACCGCTCGATTCGCTACTTGGGTATAAACATTGCGGCTGATATATCTCTAACTACGCGTTTGAATTATGACGCCTTGTTGTCTTCGGTTACTTCTGATTTGCGTAGGTGGGCAGTGCCGCATATCTCTTGGTTCGGCCGTATTGGGGTGTTAAAGATGAATATTTTGCCGAGGTTTTTGTATCTCTTTCAAAGTTTACCTATTTTTCTTCCCCGGGCATATTTTAGGGCCTGTCATAGGGTTTTCCGGAGGTATGTATGGGGAGACAGGGCCCCACGAGTGGCTTTCTCTCATTTGGTGCGTTCCAAGTCTTCCGGTGGCCTGGGCCTCCCCAATTTGGAATGGTACTGGATGGCTGCCCACCTGCGTAGGGTGGTCGAGTGGTCTCTGGCTGTCCCGAAGTTATGGCTTTCTCTTGAAGGCTCATTTTTCACTTCACACATTTCAGCGGTCCC
>VKOC01025573.1:0-16071 GCA_009364415.1 Spea multiplicata
GGCCCCATGATGTGCCTTTTAACCCTCTATATGCCAGAGTGGCATATAGGGGGTTAAAAGGCATATCATGGGGCAGAGTGGCATATAGGGAGTTAAAGGCATTTCTGGAGGTATATATATATATAACTGCTAACAGCAATCACACTCCTATCAAGCCAAGGCAGCCAGTACATGCTGGAACCTGGGGATGTTATCCCTATCCCATGCTACCACCCCCCCTTACACATCCATGCTATCATACACACACACATTCACAAACATTAAATACTCATTCATTCCGTTAATCACACACACTTGCTCAAAAACCCTCCCCCACCCCCTTACCTGAACTGCAGATCTCTCACTCGAAGACTTCTGCAGGGGCCTGGCTGTGCGAGCAACTTCTCTGGCCCCACCCCCAGAGGAATGAGGGGGGGCAAAGTTATGTACCGGGGCAAAGCACCGGTAAGCAGCCTGGCCCCAGCGGACTTTTTTGGAGGTCTGATTAGAAGACGACTTCGATTATAAGACGAGGGGTATTTTTCGGAGCATTTGCTCTGGAAAAAAACCTTGTCTTATAATCAAGCAAATACGGTATATTTTGTCTGGTTATGTTTCGTGCTTGGTCTCCCTGTCCCTTGCTTGTTATGTGTCTGCTATATTTATCTGCTTAGCTTCCATACTCCCAGACTGCAGCATCCCGCACACGAGTCTTACGTGATGTCTCATGCCTGTTCCAGGGTGCCTGCAGGATTTCACTTTATTTTCTTTTGGATTACATCTGCTGCTATGTCAGGGCGCTGGTATGTGGCTGCACAACAATAGGTGCTCAACACCTGGGTGAGTGCGGTCACCCTGCAACTAGGCCCTGTCTAACTCCACTACTGCACCGTAACTCCTGCACACAATCTTTGGGCGCGCTGAATCCTTTCAGTCATCTGTTTGGACCCAGTTCTTGACAATAGTTCTTATAAGTGAAACTGAACAATTTGGCTTTTTTTCCCTTACATTTTTATACTAAGTGATGGTTTGTGTATAATGGTGATCAAAAGTTTGTATACCATTGGAGAATTGGTAATATATGTAATATTTCTAAAGAAAAACATGAGTGAGCAGGCAAAACACATTTCTTTTATTTCTGATTGGGATTCATATTCAACTGTAGGTTATAAAAGAATGACATAAAATGACATAAAATAAAATAAGGAAAAAAATGAAATGCCCCCTGTTCAAAAGTGTGCATACCATTAATACTTAACACTGTGTGCAGTCTTTTGTACTAGTTGGTTATGAGGCCCCAAATTCTTGCAGGTAGTATAGAGCTGCTCTTTCATCATGGCAAAATGCCTCCAGGTCATGCAAAGTCTTTGGACATCTTGCATGAACCACACATTTGAGATCTCGATGATATTAAGGTCAGGAGAATGCAAATCGTCTGCCAGTATTTTCTGATAACATGCTGCATTCATCTTGCCATCAATTTTCACAAGATTCTCTGTGCCTTTAGAGCTCACACCCCTCCTAAACATCAGTCAGCCACCACCATGCTTCACAGTGGGGATGGTATTCTATTTTGCTTGTTGTCGGGCATATTGTAACTGGGCTTTTTTTGTGGCATTAGTGCAGTAAAGGACTCTTTCTGGGAACTCAACCATGCAGCTAATTTTTGTTCAAGTATCATTGTATCGTGAACCTTGAAACAACCACCCCATCTTTTCCCAGAGCTGCCCGTATTTCTCCTGACATTACATTGTATTTCTCCTGAGATTACATATGGATTTTTCTTTGTATCTCGAAGATACAAAGGTGCCGAATACTCTAGGTACGCTCCTGGGCATCGGTCAATGTTGGAAGACGTTGTGGCTGGTTTTGCAGCACAATGTAATTACACACTTCCTGGAACATATTATTACACACATGCAGAATACAGAGGGATTTGAAAAATAAGGCAGCCCCTGTATGCTGCCAGTCTGTACTGAGGGTGCAGAAATAGTTTTTATTTGAGCATAAATTGGAAGAGTGATAAGGAGAGATCAAAATACACAAAAAAGCAGTAATGAATGGGTAATCTCAACGTTTAAGTTCATGACCAGTATCAAGTTAAAACACCTTGTACTCACTTGTTTGTCTTCATACACCAGTTTGGATGAGACATTACAGCCCACATGTTCCCTCTTGTCTGTGTTGGATCATGCCACCCACCAAATGATAGCTTTTAAATCATGGCCATGTATATAATAAGTGGGAAAGGCACATATTAGGAATGCTATGCATTCACATCTTAACCACCAATATGTCAGGTGAGTAAAGTTTGCATATTTTCTCATTCTTGCCTGCCTGTCTGAACATGCCTCTCTGTATAAGATATGTTTCACAATTTCCAGATTAGTTCCCCTTACACAAGAATAGCAGACCACCAATAAAGTTTTAAATTTGAGTTATTTAAATACCCCATAAACCAGTAATAAAACAAACTACATATTGGGCATTTGCATTTAAAATTTGGAGGCCTTGAGATTATATGAAACCATAGACCAGGGGATTGAGGAGGTGTAAAAATATAAGTAAGTAGAATTATCCAAAAGGCATGTCCCTGCTCAAAACATGTGTTTGCTTAACTTTTCTAAGGGCAAAAGTGAGCATAGCCGTGTAATTGAATATAAAGAAAGCAGGGTGAAGCTGCAGCAAGTAGTGGTGGAGGGTCCGGGGTCATGTTTAAAAAGCGATTGTGGTGTAAAGTTTTAAGTGGGATCATTTGATTGTTTCGGTGGTAAATTCTTGCACATTAAGCAAAGCACCTTTTTTACCCTTTACTTTTGAAACCCACCATTTTTTCCTCTCTGTGATGCCTTTCAGTGTCAGCAGAATAACTAATCACCTAGCCAGTTACATCCAAATCCAGCTCTTGTGGTCTGCGGCTACACGGGCCCAATGTGCAACAAACTGCGATGCAATGTGTGTTCTGACACCTTTCTATCAGAACCAACATTAACCATTTCAATAATTTTGAACTACAGTAGCTTGTCTGTTGGATTTGACCACACAGGCCATCCTTCAGCCCCCCACGTGCATCAGCCTTGGCTGCCAGTTCACCACTCTTCCTTCCTTGGACCACTTTTGAGAGAACTAACCACTGCAGATCGTGCACACAGGAGTTTTGGAGTTGCTATAGCCATCACAATTTGCCCCGTCTCAAAGTCGCTCAAAACCTTATGCTTGCCAAATTTTCCTGCTTCTAATACATAAACTTTGAGGACAAACTGTTCACTTGCTGCCTAATATATCCCAACCACTGACAGGTGCCATGATAACAAGATTATCAGTGTTATTTACTTCACCTGGATGATTATTGTCACAACCCTGGGTTGAAAAGTGCTGTTTAATATCAGGGTTTGTGATAGTTATGTATATCTAATTGTGTGACTGTCTTCTGTGCCTTTGTTCTCCCTCCCATGCCGCCCCTGTCCATTTTCCACAAGCCCTGCCCACATACTTTAACCCCTCGTATACCAGACGCCATCAGCCCCCACCTACTGCACCATTTACCTTGCTATTAACCCACCGGGGGTGGGGTATGGAGCAAGATCAATTCGGGGGGAAAAGCCTCCCCTGGATTCCTGGTCGCCGGGACTTCCGGAGGAGCGGAAAACGGCCGGCGCGGCTCCCGAACGCGTGCCGGCTATCTTGCGGTTCGTCCTGGGGAAACTTTAAACTGTTGTCGCTCGGGCCCCCATTGTCCGATCACGTCGCTTTTTGGACCAGATCTTCATTGTCCCCGGCACCCCTAAGATCACCGCTGCTCCGTCAGGATGACCCCGAGAACAATGACCAAAGTATACGTACATTGCTGGGCTCGGTAGCCTAAGCGCGGCGCCGGACTGTCTGGGCAGGGCGGGAAGATGTGTCCTTTTTATCACCTAACCTGTATAAAAGCCTGTGTGTTTCCCAATAAAGTGTGTCATTTCCCTGGACATTAGTCTTGTCTAATGCTTCAGGGGCTTCCTGGATCATTCACTGTCCTTCTCAGGACAGTTACAGCACCGGATCCGGCTATGCTTCGGCGAGCTACAGTGCTCGTTCACCAAAGAATCCAAGCCACATTCCTGGTCCCTTCCACGCTAGTATCGGCTACAGCTGGAAATGGTTAACCCTTGTGGTTCCGGGAGGAAGCAATAAAGAATCGACGGGTCTACCCAGCGGGGGTACCCAAGGCCCATCACAATTATTGCTCCCCAGCTTGTGATTATTGTTCATTGGTTCGGGCCGCCAGGGTGTAGGTAAGAACAAGGACAGGAAACTGACAATGTAATGCTAGTATAACACACTTAAATGTCTCCTAAATCCAAATATTAAATCCAAAAATTACAAAGCAATTAGTATTTTGTTTGTTATTTAAAATTTTGGTTTTGCTATAATCTGTCACTGTTTCTTTTCATGTGAAAACACTGAAGAAATGAGCAGGTGTTAAATTTGGTATTATTGCTCTCACACTCTCTCATACTGGTCAGTGGAAGTTCAACATGGCACTTCATGGCAAAGAACTCTCTGAGGATCTGAAAAAAAGAACTGTTGCTCAACATAAAGATGGCCTAGGCTATAAGAAGATTGCCAAGACCCTGAAACTGAGCTGCAGCACGGTGGGCAAGACCATATAGCGGTTTCACAGGACAGGTTCCACTCAGAACAGGCCTTGGCAAAGAAGTTGAGTGCACATGCTCAGCATCATATCCAGAGGTTGTCTTTGGGAAATAGACATATGAGCGCTGCCAGCATTGCTGCAGAGGTTGAAGTCAGTGCTCAGACCATACACCGCACACTGCATCAAATTGGTTTGCATGGCTGTCGTCCCAGAAGGAAGCCTCTTCTAAAGATGATGCACATGAAAGCCTGCAAACAGTTTGCTGAAGACAAGCAGACTAAGGACATGGATTACTGGAACCATGTCCTGAGTCCAAGATAAACTAATTTGGTTCAGATGGTGTCAAGTGTCTGTGGTGGCAACCAGGTAAGGAGTACAGAGACAAGCGTGTCTCTACAACCAAGCATGGTGGTGGGACTGTCATGGTGTGGGCCTGCATGAGTGCTGCCGGCGAGCTACAGTTCACTGAGGGAACCATTAATGCCAACATGTACTGTGACATACTGAAGCAGAGCTTGATCCCCTCACTTCGGAGACTGAGCCGCAGGGCAGTATTCCAACATGATAACGACCCCAAACACACCTCCAAGACGACCACTGCCTTGCTAAAGAAGCTGAAGGTAAAGGTGATGGACTGGCCAAGCATGTCTCCAGACCTAAACCCTATTAAGCATTTGTGAGGCATCCTCAAACAGAAGGTGGGGGAGCGCAAGGTCTCTAACATCCACCAGCTCTGTGATGTGGTCATGGAGAAGTGGAAGAGGACTCCAGTGGCAACCTATGAAGCTCTGGCGAACTCCGTGCCTAAGAGGGTTAAGGCAGTGGTGAAAAATAATGGTGGCCACACAAAATATTGACACTTTGGGCCTAATTTGGACATTTTCACTTTGGGGTGTACTCACTTTTGTTGCCAAGGTTAAGACATTAATGGCAGTTTTGTTGAGTTATTTTCGAGGGGACAGCAAATTTACACTGTTATACAGGCTGTACACTCACTACTTTACATTGTAGCAGTGTCATTTCTTCAGTGTTGTCACATGAAAAGATATAAAAATATTTACAAAAATGTGAGGGGTGTACTCCCTTTTGTGAGATACTGTACATACCATTGCCCTAACACAACATCTAAAAGGTATAACCCTATTTTTGGTGTATTTGTTTAAAATTAGGTATGATGGGATTGCAACTCTAATGTAAAAATTCTACGGCTTTGTAAAGAATAATGTACACCTTAGTATTTTCCCAATAAGTTCTGGGAAAGCATGGAAATGCTATATAAATATGTACCGTATTTGCTCGACAACCCTGATTATAAGACAACCCCCCAAAATCTGAATATTAATTTATGAAATTAAAGAAAAAGCCTGAATGTAAGACACTATAGGAAAAAAGTTTTACCAGTAAATGTTAATTCATGTAAACTATGTGAACAATTGTTTGTTAATAAAAGCTATGATCGAGAAAAATATTTTGTTTTTATTTCCTTTTTTTTCAACCTGCCCCCCAGTTATGTACATCTGCCCCCAGGCTTGCCACTCTGCCCCACAGATGCCTTATACACTCTAAATGCCACTGTGCCCCATGATATGCCTTTTAACCCTCTATATGCCACTGTGCCCCATGATATGCCTTTTGACCCCCTATGTGCCACCCTGCCTCCAGAATTGCCTTATACCCCTATATGCCACTCTGGCATTTAGGGGGTTAAAAGGCATATTATGGGGAAGAGTGGCATATAGGGAGGTATAAGGCATTTCAGGAGGCAGAGTGGCGTATAGAGGGTTAAAAGGCATTTCTGGAGGCAGAGTGGCATTAAGGGGGTTAAAAGGTATTTCACAGAGCACTCTGCCTCCAATGAAATGCCTTAATGCCCCCCATTTAACACCCCCCCCCTTCCAAATTTACCGGTGCTTCTGCGTCCCCGGTGCTTTGTCCGGGCAGCGTGTAGAGCTTTATGCGATAAGCGTAGACAACTTCCGCTTGAGCACGCTGCCCGGACTAAGCACCGAGGACTCAGAAGCACCGGTAAGTTGGGGGGAGGGGGCAAAACACAGGAGGATCCAGGTCCCCTGCATCGCTGGGGGGGGATCTGGATCTTAGTCTCATAGTCAGACCTATTTGAGGTCTGATTATGAGACGATCCGGATTATAAGACGAGGGGTGTTTTTCAGAGCATTTCTGAAATCAGAACACCTGAATTGATAAACTTGGAGGGGATTTTCCATCACTTTGCATAATTTTGTGAGGATTCAGAGGGAAAACAATTTAAAAAAAAAAAAAAAAAGTAAATTTTTCTAGTTTTCATTAGTCTTTACTAAATTTCTCATACTAAATTTTCAGCTAATTATCTAACTATGGTATCAAAAGAAAGCTCTCTCTCCTTGATAAAACAATATATAGTTTACACAGGTACACTATTCGCAGGAAAGGGGAATAATCGCTGAACCGACATACCGCAGAAATGGCAAAATTGCTCAGGGACTGAACTTGTTAATTGTTTTGCTCTGGTTTGTTACGATTATTATGGGTTCTAACTTTGACCTTGTAGGTGGAGCTCCTTACTATAATTAGAGCTCAAACAGTAGGTTCTTTCTGCATAATGTTTGTCTATTTATAGCATGTAACAGTTTTGTATTTTTGGAAATTCGGAGCATTTTGTTTTGTTTATATTATTATTTGAGACTGCAGGAGATTATGGAGTGAGCTAGTTGACACCACTGGAAGATCATTTGCATTACTACAGCACGGGGACTTTGAAATACTATTGCAGCTAGGTACTATTTACCATATTTGCTCAATTAAAAGATAAGATGACCCCCCCCCAAAATTTGAATATTAATTTAGGAAAAAAAGAAAAAGCCTGAATATAAGACAACGCTATAGGTAAAAAGGTTTTACTAGTAAATATTAATTCACTTGTAAACTATTTTTTCACATTTAATAAAAACTGTTGTTTTGTTTTTATTTCCTTTTATTTGCCACTCTGCCCCAGTTATGCAATCTGCCCCCCAGATATGCCTTATACACTCATATATATATATATTATATATATATGCCGCTCTGCCTCCCTGACATGTCTTTTAAATACGGCAGCAACAACCAATCGATAAAATCGATAATCAAAATCGTTGCCAACAAATTTCATTATCGATTAGTCAAGCTGATTTTATAGAATATAAGAAGAGTTTTTTCAGAGCAAATGCTCTGAAAAATACCCTTCGTCTTATAATGCGACTTCAAATAGAGGTCGGATAATAACACTAAGATCCAGATCCCCCGCATCACTGCATGGGACCTGGATCCTCCTCTCCGACAGCCGGCGGGCGTCTGTGCGATGCGCGCAGACATCATCTGCTACTGTCCTCCACTTCTGCCGGGGCTTCTATGACCTTGACCTTCCGGTGCTCCACCATAGAAGCCCTGGCGGAAGTACCGGCAATGCGCGCAGACATCCGCCGCCTGCCAAAGAGGAGGACAACCTCCGCTACTACCAGCACTTCCGCTGGGGCTTCTATGATGGCCCACTGGCGTCACAAAGCTCCAGCGGAAGTGCCAGCCAGCAGCAGAGGTTTATCTACGTGCACGGGGGGTAAGTCGGGGGGTATAAGGCATATCAGAGGGACAGTAGCATATAGGGGTTATAAGGCATAGCAGGGGGCATAGTGGCATATAGGGGGTATAAGGCATATTTGGGTCAGGCAGAGTGGCATATCTGGGGTATAAGGCATATCTGGGAGGCAGTGTGGCAAACTTGGGCTCAAATGTGCATAACTGGGGGGGGCAAGTTGGGAAATAAATACAAAATGTATTTTTCTCAAAGTTGTGTTATTCTGCTGTTTAGCACCCAGTTTGTTCATTAAATCATTTTAAATAAACAAAAAACTTTAAATTTTTTTATCCGATTAATCAAAAAAATAATGGGCCAACTAATCTATTATGAAAATAGTTTGTTGCAGCCCTACTTTTAACCCCCTATTTGGCACTCACCCACCCAGATATGCCTTATACACCCCTATATGCCACTCTATGCTCTCTGCAAGCCAATTAGTAACATATTGTATTGAAAAAAACAGCCCCGTATTTGCTTTGAAAAGTATCCCTCGTCTTATATTCGAGGCCATCTTCTAATCAGACCTCAAATAGAGGTCTCATTACAAGACTAAGATCCAGATTCCCGCAGCACTACAGGGGACCTGGATCCTCCTCTCTGGCAGCTTGTGGACGTTTGTGCGATGTGCACAGACAACTTCCGCCGGGGCACTCTGTCATAGAGCCGTCAGCAGCAGAGGTTGTCTGCGCACATCGCACAAACGTCCACCAGCTGCCGGCGCCGGAAAACGCCCACTAAGAAACCCCTATGGATGTACCTGTACGTCTAGCCCCTCGTGCAGCGTCAGGGACACATCCCTGCCGCTGCACAGGAGACCAGGCTGTCGTTTGACGTCGCTGGCTTTCTGCTGCCCAAACTCCTGTAACAGCTTCCGGCGCGAAGCCGGAAAACTGTTTCAGATAGAAATGCCCGATCGCGTGACCCTGTCTAGACCCTGCTGGGCTACTCGATCACTCCGGTGAGGGAGCTGTAACAGTTTCCGGCACGAATGCCGGTAAACTGTTACAGTTGGAAATGCGCGATCGCGCTTTCCCTTCCGGGTGACGTCACTACTGACATCACCCGGAAGTTCACAGGAGGACAGGGTATCCCCTGCAGGGTCTGTCTAGACCCTGCTGGGCTACCCAATCGCTCCAATGAGGGAGCTGTAACAGTTACCGGCAAGAATGCCGGTAAACTATTACAGTGTGTCATTAGCCTTGGGGGACTGCCCCACATCCGGCAGTAATGTCACATGATCGCTGTGATGACCAATCACAGTGATCGTGTGACCGTTACTGCAGACGCTCTTCCTCTCTCCATTATTGCAGAGCTGCAGCGTTTAGTGCAAAACCACATCATATATAAACCCCCAAATACCTGTCTTACCCAAAATCAACCCACCCTTTCCTCCACACAATCATCAAAAATAAAACCTTAAAAAAAAAAAGATGTAAAAAAACCCCCAAGAAATACAAAAAAAAATTGGGTTTAGTTTGGTGGGTGGTTAGAGGGAATTGGGGATAGTGTAGTGTTTTAGAAATTGGGTAGGTAGGTGTTGTGTACAATGTGTCTTCAGCGCTGAGGAGGCTTATGACTTCCTCACTCAGATAATGATGAGTCAGAGGAAGAAGATGATGGCCAGGGTCCATCTGCTAAAGCCAGGCGTGGAGAGCCTGACTCTAGATATAATTGGGTGCCCCCAAATATGATTGACCCAGTAATCCCTGCTTTTACTGGGACTCCTGGCATCAGATGTGACATTGATGCTAGTGAGCCAAACTCATTTTTTAATTTAATGTTTGCCCCCGAGTTTTTTGAGCTGCTAGCATCTCAAACAAACCTCTATGCAGCCCAGTGTCAGGCAGCTCACCAAGGAGACAGAAGCCAGACCTGGTACCCCACTGACCCCCATGAAATTAAAAAATTTTGGGCCCTGACCCTTATGATGGGCATTGTCAAAAAGCCCACTATGCGATTATATTGGAGCACAGATCCCATAATATCCACCCCTGCTTTTTCCCAAATAATGCCCCAGAACAGGTACTTTGGGCTCCTAAAATGTTTACATTTTAGTGACAATTCCCAATGCCCCCCTAGAGAGCACCCCCAATTTGACCGTTTATATAAATTGAGGCCCATTATTAATTATTTTTCAAGTAAATTCACTGAAATTTATACCCCCGATCAAAATGTGGCTATAGATGAGTCCCTGGTCCTATTCAAGGGTAGACTGAACTTCAAACAGTATATCCCGTCCAAGCGCTCGAGGTACGGTGTAAAGTTATATAAACTTTGCGAGAGTGGGACGGGATATACTGTTTCTTTCAGAATCTATGAAGGGAAGGACAGTCACCTTGATCACCCTGGCTGCCTACAATCTGTGGGTACTAATGGGAAGATAAGGGGACAGCAGGTCCCACACTATTTGAATAAGGGCTACCACCTCTGGGTGGATAACTTTTATACCAGCCCAGATTTGTTTCATTTTTTATTTTTACAGCAGACCCCAGCATGTGGCACTGTAAGGCCAACCCGCAAGGGTTATCCTAAAATTCTTACATACCCAAAACAGAAGCGCGGCACTACCAGTGCTCTGCGCAGTCAGGAGCTGTTGGCCCTCAGGTACACTGACAAGAAGGATGTGTATATCCTCTCCACTATACACAATGAGAAGGTGGTACCTGTCAGTGTACGTGGGGAAGGTGATACTCAGGGACTCAAGCCTCAGTGTATCACCGATTACAACAAAAACATGGGGGGTGTAGATCTTTCTGACCAGTGTCTGCAGCCGTACCTGGTGCTGCGTAAGACCAAGACCTGGTACAAAAAGGTGGCCATTTACCTCACCCAGGTTGCCATGTACAACACATATGTGTTGTACAAGAAATGTGCCACTGGGAAGATCTACACCTTCCTAGAGTTCAAGCTCAAAATCCTGAGGGATATCCTCTTTGAGCAGGCAATCCCTAACGTGCAGGATGAGAATGTCCTGCGTCTTACCGGCAGGCTTTTTCCTTCTACAATCCCCACCACTGGTGCCAAACAGAAGCCTCAGAAAAGATGCAGAGTCTGTTACAAAAAGGGTATTAGGAAGGACTCCAGTTACCACTGCCCTTCCTGTCCCTCTTTGCCAGGACTCTGCATCGATTAGTGCTTCATGATCTACCACACCAAGGTAGATTATTAAATTTCCGTTATACTTTTTTTTTGTGTTAGGGTGAGCAACAGGGGGGTATTTTCAATTGGCACAATTCCATAAGTTTTTGCCCTGCAAATTAAAAAAAAACATAAATAACCATATGCATAAAAAACCTATGCGTGTGGGGTATTTCCGTAATCAGTGATCCAGTATGCCAGCACGTTACAACTTATGCCCTGTAATGTCCAGAAAACCACAAAGGCATGTGGGGTATTTCCGTAATCAGGAGAGGCGGCTGAACACTTTAGGCTGGATTTCTCTGCCATAACATATACCATGTGCAAAATATCCTAAGCAACACATATGTGTTGGCAAAAAAAGCGCATGAAATTATTGCTACGGCCGACTTTGGCAGTGATTGATGGCCAAATGGCTGCAAGGAAAATGTCTAAATGCTCTTGGTGAAATACTCTGGTAGACTGCTTTCCAAAAATGTATACTTTTATGGGAACATGTTCTCCTGAGGGACTGCTAAGCTGCTTCATAGATAGCATTGGCTTAGCACACACCGTGATCCAGTATGTCGGCACATTACTTGGTTTACGCGGGTACACTATTCACAGGAAAAGCGAATAATCACTGAACCGACAGAGCAAAAATGGCAAAGGGTATTGTGAAGAAGGGGTTAAGAGTTTCCCTCTCTGTAGAAGAAGCTTTTTTAGGCTAAGCCCCACTTTACTGCATACCCAGGACTGTACAGCCAACATAGTATCGGAGTGGAAAGTGCCAATACAAAAATCACAAAAGTCCATTCTGGTCCTAAATTGTCTCGTTTATTAATTGTTCTAAGATTGTACACTTAAGAAAATACCAAAAAGTCTTGTAGGTAAGGCTGGCATTATTAACAGTGACTGCTCACACAGCAGGATGCAGTAAGGTCCATGCTGGAGGCTTTCAGTGCCCACCATATTTTGTTTAATATAAACACAAAATAATCAAACTTCCAGCGATCATCACGCAAACCATTCAAGTATTCTAGTACAAAGATTAAATATTGGGATTATTTCATTTAAAAGGCTGCTCCTGGGAAGTCAGGCATGAAAGCTTGGGTAGGGGTGCTCCTCCAATAATATTCAACAGTCAAATGGAAGAAACATTTCCTACAACTCACATAGCTCCCTCAAATAGAATACACTAAACACAAATATATTGGAAGGTATGATCTGGACTGTAAATAACTATACACAGAGTGAAAATCATCAAACTCTACCGTTCATAGTACTAACTGAACATCAGGCTGGTAAAGAATGCAGGACAGAAATATTCATATAATTTAGGATACCAATTCATGATGAACTGTATTACTATAATAGCGTTTCATTCTAACAAGGGTAAAATGCAGGTTTTTACCAACTCTTTTCTTCACGAGAAAATATAAAATTCTGACAATCAATAGTAAACAGAAAACAAATATTTCAGACGAAAACACATTTCTGTTCTGAACATGAGACAAAACAAGATGATGCAAGTATGTTGTGTGCATTGAAAACGTAACATTCCACATTCAAAGGCAGTCATGCAGTAATAAGACAAACTGGGTGGAAGAGTTCTTAGTACCCTTAAAGACAGTATACAATTGAGAGGAAACAAATCACATAAAAAAACTGATTACTTCATATTGCAAGGTTATTTGCAGCATTTTACCTTATAATTTATCATGTAATAAACAAGCTTAAAATATATATAAAATTGTTAATTAAATTTAAAACACTCAAGGCTTAGTGATTTCACCTTTTGCTGCTAGATGTCAAGTATCGCATCTTGTTTGAATACTTTGGAGGCTCAGCTGAAAGGGATTACCTATTTCAGGCAGGCAGAACAGTACACTAAATTACTTACCCCCACTAGTAATGAAATTGTTAAAAGAACATGAACCCCAACCACCAGCAGAAAAAAAAGCATTTATACAAAATCAAAAAGCTTTTATAAGTGTTAAAAAATAGACTTAAAACAATTCTCCACCACTATCAAATACTTCGATAAACTGTAGAATTTAACCCTGGTGTAATTTTACACTACAGGATATAGTTTTTTGGGTATGGGAAGCATTATATCTCCAAGGACATGACTGCTAAGAATTATAACTGTTTAACAAAGCCCCTACTTTTGCAAGTGTAGAGTTGGTCAATAATATACGCCATGATTTACTTTTTTTCTTTTATACACCAACATTTTCAGCATATGAAAAAAATCTGCACTTTGGTAAAATCGTCACTTCATTGTACCCGTTATTTTGTGTACAGATTATTATACAACATGGAATATAATGAATATAGAAATCTTGTCATCATAACAGTGATTTTTCTTTCAGTTTGTACAGAAACTCTTCATTATTACATCGTATAGGGCTCCTTGTTCTCAGTGTAGAGATAATCAGCATTATAACATTAGTTTGGGGATGGGAAATAATTTTTTTCCCTTAACCAACTACAACTATTTTGGGGGAGCACCCCATTACTTTAACAAAAAAAGAGTGGAGCGTCTAGAGAGTCAAAGAAGGGGGAGGGGATTGTACCATTAGTTTATGTGTACCTATATAGCATATTCAAACTAAAGAATCATTCAGAAGATAAATATAGGATCATATATAGCAGCTTTACGAGTACTGACTAAAATGTTAGTGTGGCGGTTCAGGTGCAAAAGCAGCAGTGCTAGGTGCACATAAGTCCACGTGGGCTGGCAAAAAGCCACAACGGTCTTCCACAATTTGACTTTACATGGTACAGGGCAAGCCATAAAGGCTGGAAGAACTTAGATTATTTTTGTTCATGTGCAGCTGAAGTAGGCATTAGCATTCCTCCCCAGATAAACGGGCTTATGAGAACATTAACTTAGGGCGAATATGCATTTATATGGACACTAGGCATATCATAACGTACCGTTCATAGTGTCCAGTGACGTGATACTGTTCTCATCTATTATAAATCAAACACAATGCTTGACATATGAGATGTAAGAAAGGCATTCAAAAGCAGCTTCCTAAAAAATGTTTGGCAAGGTTAGCCTGAGTAAAGTAAATCACTATACGGTCAGTAAGATCTACAATGCCTCAGGGACTACACGGAATGCTAACATTTTCTTTGTTTGGATTTTTTTTTTTATAGCATTTTTTAAAAAAATTATGTTTTTACTCAAATGAAATAAAAGGTCGAGCCTCAGACCAAGCAAATAAGTATATAATCTTTTCAGGTTAAGGGCTCTTGCAGATTTTTAACGTTACCAATTTAATTCCTACTTCTTGTTTTCTTATCACAGTGTTGTTAAAGCTTTGAACTAGGCAGACAGTTTGCATTTCAGATTCACATGCGAGTTGTTGGTATTGGCCCACTATATCAAAGATACATAAGGTGAAGACATAACTGCAATTTGTATAAAAGGTTCTGAGCCCCATCTGGCTTGCAGAGCACCATTTGGCCACATGCCCACATCACATAAAAACAATAGAAAGAATACAGGCTTACACTGTACATGATCAGTGGAATTCTGAAACACTTTGCGATAAACAAATACAAATGCCTTGCGGTAACACCACATAGACTTGTATTGTCCCAAACTGCTACCACCATCCTAAAAAAGTGCTACATTAAATATAAGTGGAAGGGCATTTGCAGTTCAAAAAAATATTGAATAGTGAGTAAACCGCTCAAATGCAGATCTCAAGAACGAAAGCATTATAGGAAAAGGAATGAACTACAGATCTTCCATTCTGCCGCACATCTCTAAATTATAAAAACAGCTTCCAACAAAATATGAGAGGGAGGCAAAAATCAAAATACAGTTCATCCCCCCGTAAATCAGTCAATTGGTGTGGGGGAGTTGAGATTCTGTTCCCTTTGTTTGCCGTGGCCCAATGTTAGTTGCCAGAGACATTTGTTCTCCTGAGTTTTGGGACATGATGGGAAGGTTTGAGAACGGTGAGGGGTCTGTTGACTGCAGCACAAGATCCTTAACTGAAAGAAGAAGCAGATAACAAGAGTTAACAACAACTGCAGAAGATACCAGCCTACTGGTTTTTCTTACTATATGGAAGTAATTAAAGCAAACAATTATTTTAACTTTCACATTCATGCATAACATACATTAAACATGCATTCATGTATCACAAGTGCCGAAAAAGGAGCATGTACAACTCAAGGTATCTCTAATGAAATGGATAGTTGCTCATTAAATATGCTAAAATAATGTACCACAGATCAAATACATTTTTTTAGCAAACCTAATTATAAAAGATAACAATCCCTGGTAACAGAAAGGTACACGCATACATTGTTTTAAATTGTTTCTGCTTTTTAACAAAATCATTCAATCTCCAAAGCACAGGAGAGAGGTTTTTTCACTAAAGGGGAAGTTGCCAGTAGAACATGCAGGGGAGTTGTGCAGTTCACTATTGATTATTGAGGTATAAAACCGGTATGTTTCAACAGCAAAAAGGATTGAGCTGGCCCTTTATAATGCCTTATTCAATGGATGAGACGACGATCTTACTCAATTAGCTGTGCATTATACATGGCCAGCCAAACTTTTCCTGCACATACGTTCACTGGGATTGGACTTTTAATGTATTGTGAAGTCAAGGAGATGGAAATACAACTCTCGTCAAATTCACATCAAGTGACTAGATCTCCAGTTTTCACACATGATAAATACATACTCTAAACTGGA
>VKOC01025574.1:0-24174 GCA_009364415.1 Spea multiplicata
AGGTGTAGAAGATGCAGCCTAATTCCGTCTCCTGCCTGCGTGGGTGGTGAATGCGAGATGGGGTGATTAGGACGGCTTTATGGATTGGGTGCTTTTACCCCCACCCCGGGGTGCCAATACGTAACTTAGTGTAAACCAGCGTGTCGTCTACCCATTGGTGATCGAAGGGTTAACAGCCTGGATGCATGGAGTTGTCTCGATTCCCTGCTTTGACGATTGATTGATGGATATTGGTTTTTATCGGCGTTATCTATGAGATGCTTGTTTTTTTTTTATGTCATTGTGAGCCCCGAGCAAAAAATCTGCCCCCCCAGACCTACCCCCATTAAAGCCCCTGTAGAACTACCCCCCCCATGCGCTGCCTTAGATACCCCCCATTTGTGTGAGGAGACGCAGCCGGCTTCCTTCTCACTATCGCTTCCTTTTTTTTTTTGTAGAAAGAGACAGACTGCTACCTGGGTCCCTCCGGGCCCCGCGTATCTATATTTGGAACAAGGATTTGGGCAGTCGATGCGCATGCAGAGCCAAAGTGATCAATCCTGAGCCTTCCCCAGACTGCACTCACCCACATTTTAAGCTTTTATTCTGGAATAATTGCTGGAAATCAGTCTGTTTCTGATGAAAAAAGAAAAAAAAAAAGACATTTGCAGGTTTTGAATCCATTCGGTGCTATTAGAAAGCGATGCATGGCGCGCTGAAAGGGTTAATAGCAAACATTCTAAAGAATAATAATAATATTGTGATGCTTTAACCAACATTCTATAAACGTTATCTCCCTCGATACATTCAAGAGACAATTCTTTCCATCGGAGAATCTGCACGTTGGATTATTTAACGGGGCTCAGTGTTTTATCATTGTTAACTAACCCTTTAAGTGACAGTTGGCAGGGGGTGTTGCACAGTTTGGACCCTACAGCCACCCCTACTTTTAATGAGGTTATTGGGGGGGGGAGAACTCGTACAGGGCCCCTGAATGTAACAATCGCTGCCTTCTAAGACATCGGCCCCTCTATAGTAACCCTTATATTTCTCTATAGAAACCTAATGCCTGGCGGCAGATCGGCCCCATCCGGCCCCCGTCTAGTCGCCCGTTTCTCCTGCTGTAAAGACTCAAACCTTAATCAGTCGTTGGTCTCGTCTTAGATTCAGGAGCCGGATGTCTGTCCCATGCATGTTTGATACCCTCACTGTTTTACCCTCTACCACCTCTGCCGGGAGCTGTTCCACGTATCCACCATACAGTAAAACAGCCTTACATTCCATCTAAGCCTCTGAAACGCTAGTTTTAGATTATGGTCTCCTGTTTCTAAAATTGACGTTTTATTCTAAGCCATGAGAAATAATTGTGCTGTAAGAATGATGGCGTTTGTTAATCTGTATATATATATATTTATATACCGGTGCGATACTTATGGCCGATCTGTACTTTTGCTTTTGATAAGGTACGTAGTCCGTATAATTATTGATTCGGTCGCTTCTGACATTTATAACAAAACCTTATTCTTCTTAATTAGACCTTATTTAGAAGCGCAGTCCGAGCGCAAAAACCTTTTACTTTTACTCCGGGAAGTGTCGGTATTTGATGCACTTTATTATATATGACAAAATATGACGTTTTTAATGTATATACAAAGTAGCCAATCGCGTGTAATGCTGGATGTGCCAGCGGGGGGCGGGGGGGGTTGAGTATTGGATGCCCCATGCAACAGGTGCAAATTCCCCTACAACGTCTATTAGCCTCTTGGTTACTTTGTAGTTAAAGGAGGAGATGATGGTGGATTTTGATTGGTTGTTTTATACGACTTTTACCTTTAAAGCCGATGGCTCCTGATGTAAGGGAATGTTGTAGCTCAAGGAGGGTGAGAACTGTGGCTAAATGTGGCATAACTACCCTTAAATAATCAAATTACTGCCCCACGCATACAGAGGGTGCCAGAAACCCCAAAAAACTTCACAATAGGGCTGAGATAACTTACTGGGGAGGAATAAAATGCAGATCTGGAGAGCAGGAAGTTGCGCAAGATACGAAAATGATGGGTTTGTAAGATACATAATTTATATATATAATACTTTTCTTGTCACCAACCCAAAAGTTTTAAACATACAAAAACAAGCAGTATTAAGGAAATATTTTGAGGGGTATTACTATATTTTGGGAATTTTGCTCCCGACCAGACGTTAGCCTGAAGGAGGCGCTATTATTAATGGGGACGTGGCCGGGGAGTGGGGAGTGCCGCAACGCCGACCCCGCAACCCGGAGTTTATCCTTAGTGACCCGGAGACCCCGAATAACCTGGGGAGTTCCCCAGTATGCATCTCGGGATTCCGACTTCCTCGGCCCTAAGGCCAGAGGACCAAGCTTTCCCTCTCTCACAGTAGCCAAATGGCCAAGAAGTGGCCCAGAGGTCGTTTGCTCAGTTACCCCAAAGGGATTGCCTAGCAGACCCACAGGGGGTCCCAAGTGCCAGCACTAAATCAGGCAAGGGGTACTGTCATACCTCCCAACAGTCCCGTCTTTTGCAAGCTATCGTCATTTTACATTTTCCCATCCACATTGGTGTCTCGCTTTATAATTACCCCACAGCTCCTACATAACCCCTGTGTGACCTGTTGAAGCAGAGACCGCTGGGACATGTAGGAGGGAGCACAGACAGTGTACCCAGCGCTTTACCCAAACCCATCATTGGGATCATAGCATAGCAAGGCCTGTACGTCTGATTGAAGGTGGGGTTTTGTACTGCATTGGTTTTTAAATTGAGTGACCGGGTGTAGGAAACATTCGGGTGCCAGGGAGTGTTTTTGCCTGGGGTGCCTATAGCTGAGGATCATTCTTGAAGGACCCCAGGAAGGGGCCAACCATGGTGACAACGATGACTAAAGGCTTGGATTACTGTAGCTGCCCCTTGTGGCCATAGCTGGAAGTGCAGTTCATACATAACAGAAAGGATTGGTTCATAAGACCGGCGTCACCCTGTCCTGATAATTGCCGCCCCCTCTGAGATCTGATGATGTTGATTAAAAAAGCACAAAAATGTAGTATTGTTAATATGATAATATAGGTTTTTGTACCCAAACTGAAAAATTCCCATTTGCACTCCCAGAATGCTCTGCTTTGCAATATGTTGAGGGTTTGGAAAAGGTGAGGAAAGACTCCCACTTAGTAAGAATGCAGTTAGAGGGGCACTTCACATTCCCCGGATATACTGTACAAGCCCCCCACGGGCTGATCCAGCGGGACAGGGGGGCAATTGCCATCCGAGTCGGACAGAAGGAGGGCTGATCCGCATACTTACCATAGGGGGCAGACGCTCAGCGGGGTCACATTGCACATAAGTAGAGCAGAAACCCACAGTGTATGTGAGCATGAATGAAGCCATACAGGGTAAGCGTGTGTGTGTGTGAGCGTGCGTGTGTCTGAGTACACGAGTGTGTGTGTGAGTACGTGTGTGAGTACGCGTGTGTGTGAGTACGTGTGTGAGTACGCGTGTGTGTGAGGTCATTAATCACGCTGTATTTGCTCAAAAGCAGTCATCTCTCCACTAGAAGTCAAAGTGCTGGTAGATGTATAGATCAAGTTAACCGTATATTTTCCAGCCTGGACCTGTTTGCTGTTGGCATTGAGATATAAGCCGCAGCCCGTGAGTGGCGCGCATGCTCATTTTGCTCAACGTAGTATGAGCGCTGGGATATTTAATTTCTGGCCTACCAACAATAGTGAACTCTGTTTTTTTTTCTGATTTTGGAGTAAAAAAAAAATATATATTTTTGTCCTTTTAGAAGCAAAGTTAGTGTTTTAAGATTTATTGCCTTTTGGGCCAAACTCAGCAGCGGTAAATATTACCGGCCGGACTGGATGGACTTATGGACGCTTTTCCGTAACTATGTTACTATGTTACCCCTCCATGAATGTCCCGAGATGCCCAATTTCAGGACCGATCACTCGGACCGTACCCCTAGCCTACCTACCCCTCACCTCCAGTAATTACCCCGAAGCCGCTGAACGACCCACCTGAGCGACCTTCTCTCATTCCCCGCCGGTCTGGCTTTTGCCGCAGGGGATACCTGTGTTTCTGTTTGTCGCGGGCGATTCATTTACATTTGCGAGTCATGACGCTGAAATAAATGTCTCACGCGGGTCTCTCGGAGGAAGAACTCACCTCCCACGCTTGTACCGAGAGAGGGGGGAAAAGAAAGACACAAATTGCCGGTACTGTCAGAACTGAATGCATAAGAACGGAGAGACAGCCCCACAACGCTCCGATCCCAAACTATAAATTACTGCGGGTCACACAAAAAAAATGGAGGGGCCGCTACTTTTTTCCGCTTCCTCCTGAAGTTGTCGTTCGTTCGCAGATAAAAATTCCTCATCGCCTGGTGACTCACAGGATCTGCGAGGAGCGAGGAGCGTGACATAGAGATCCGGGCAGGATAACTCGCTTATCACATACCCAGAGAAACACTCGACGAAAAGCGTCTGGAATTAAATAGAAAAAGAAATAAAAAATAAAACACTTTGCATGTCAATAACTCACATGACGCTCAGCCATCCCAGGACAGACTATAGTCCCCAGAAGTGGGCGTCGGAGAACTGTTAGAGACCGATTTTAAAACTAGAGGGTCAGAGACTTAGATGGAATGGAAAGGAAGTTTTACTTTACTGAGAGGGCGGTAGATAAGCGGAACAGCCTCCCAGCAGAAGTGGTAGGGGGTAATACAGTGAGGGGATTAATTAAACATGCATGGGATAGACATACGGCTCCTGTATCTAAGACGAGACCGACGACTGATTAAGGAAAAAAAGATGTATTTTCCTAATTAAAAATACATAACAGCACGCGGTACCAAAAATCGTATTTTTCTCCGTATTCGTAACCCAGACTGCTATAAATTGCTACATTTTGTGACATTTATTTATCGACATCGCCCATTGCTTTGGATACATTGTACCAATTATGGGATAACCGTCTGATATAAACAAATGGATGCGTAGGATTCAGATGCCATGGCTTTTGATCTCTACATTGAGCTAATTCAATTGGTAGCCAATGTATAGACAAAAATATAGACATGAAAAGCTCCACCATGTGCAATACTTGGGCTTGTAAAATTGCTATCTTTGCTGTTGCTGGATGTATAGCTCAACGCTGCATGTGTTGTTTAAGTGAGTTTTTGACCCTCTTTGCAGATATAGTTGATGTAGCTTTTGATTTGGATATTAGACCAGGGCATGGTGGGAGAGAGACTGGGGGCCGCCGTCGCTGTCAGTCATGTGATATTTTGGGTGACTTTCCCGGCTCAAACACCACACTGAGCTGATGCTTTATGGCGATGCTAATGAAGTCCGTTCCTCCATAGACCTTCATTAGTCGTAGAGTCCAGCTGGGTGATTAAGACTGAGCCATTCTATTGTTCCCCACAGGCAGTATGATAAGGAGTCGGGGTGTTTAGTAGATCGGGGATCAGATAACAGAGCGAGAATCATACAAACGGCTGATATTCAGCTGCCTGAAAACTTTATATTATGGGGCAAAAAAACTACAAACTGGCTTAAAAAGAAAACCTAATACTAGGAATAAAAAAATAGAGAGATTTTCCATTTAGAATGTCAGGAATTGGTGCAAATCCTATAGATCACATTTCTGTAGCCAAACTGATTTTTTTCCCCCTCCCATCTATCAGCGGCGGAATGCATGCGGCGTAAGTTTAAATAAATGCTGCCTTTTATGTTGAAATAATCTGATTTTTTTTCACTTATTACTAAAATAAACTTCCAGCAGAGGCAGCCGTAGGAAAGGGGTTTGCGGAACGGCTGGAATTTCTCTAGAGAGATCCTGAAAATCACATAAAGATGAGATCTGCCCCCATTTTTTCCTTGTTTAATACAATATATTTCATTGATATATATATATATATATATTTTATTGATACAATGTTTAATAAACGCCCCGCTGCTTTTTATTTCCTGTTATAAATCTGGTGATTTTTGCACCTATAGAATAAATGCTCATATCTATGACCGATCTCCGTAATAGAAGAGGGCAGTAGTGCTTCGCTGGCTGAGGATGATAGGCCCTGCAGTTGAAAGGATTGAAAATGGGTTGAATAATCTTGTTGATTTTGGGGGAAAGCACATAGAAAACCGTTATCCTTGGCCACGGCTTAGGCTTCGGTTTGCCGTTGAGGATAAAGTATATTTTCCATGGCAACCGATGTATCATCGAGCTTTAAATCGGCTTCGTACAAATAGCATCACATCTCAGATACGTCTTTCCTGGGCCGCTTCTCCGCAGAAACCCGGCAAGAAATAAATCGTGAGATCGGTGGAATTTGGTTAAAAAAAACCCCAAAAACGGTCAATCTGGAGATGTGAAACCTGTGCGTCATAGATGGGGGGGTTACCGGACCCTATAGAATTTCCACAGATCCATTTCCAGCTGCCGGTGTTATTGTGGATCCGGTAGTTTGAGAAGCACAGCCAACGATTGGCGGATCGCTTTAAATAAAACGCAGAGAGATCCGTGGAATCCGTGGGATTTATATAGCGCCGTCCTATTCCGCAGCGCTGTACAATAGTATATCATGACGTCCAGATAACCCCTCTTGGGTATAGAGAATTTTATTGTATGCTTTCATGTTTTCTTAGATATTCATTTTTTGTATGCTGCAGCTGACCATCGAAAGGTCATAGGCGGAGCCTTTCAAAATGCAAATTGCCCCTCCGGTTTCCCATGACCCCGCAGGCAGGCTGCATATGGAATCCCCATGCGGTCAGACCCGAGCAGGACGTTGTTAAGCTACTTTCCTGTTCTCTCCCTTCCCGTCAGCCCGGAACAAGGGAAGTTGGAAGCCACTTCCTGTTCTCTCCCGTCAGCCCGAGCAGGAAGTTGGAAGCCGCTTCCTGTTCTCTCCCCGCGTTGTTTTAGCGGACGGCGCAGGAGTCTCTAGCGCTAGAGATTGTTTCCGGCCGCGCAGGTCCCTCCGTAACGCTATTATCACAGATACCTCAGGGCGACGGGCGATTTATACCCTGTGACGGGGCAGCAAGATGGCGGCTCCCAAATCCAGCGCACTATTAATATGATTTTTTAATTTATTTTTATTTAGCACAATTCAGAAAACTTAGCAGACTTTAGACTTTGGTTCACCTTAATTGCTTCTCCCAGGAGTTGCATGCGTTGTGTCAAAAATTGTAACACATTTGTAAAATGAATAGGAACATAGAACCTACTGGCAGGTCGGCCCCATTCGGCCCCCGTCTATTCGCCCGTTTCTCCTGCTGTAACGAATCAAACCTTAATCAGTCGTTGGTCTCGTCTTAGATTCAGGAGCCGGATGTCTATCCCATGCGTGTTTAATACCCTCACTGTATTACCCTCTACCACCTCTGCTGGGAGGCTGTTCCGTTTATCTAGCAATCTCTCAGCAAAATAAGAAAAGGAAATTATCATATGTTTCATGTTACAAAATCATAGATCTGTGATTGTTCTGTGGGATTCCATGGTATTTGGTGGTGAAGAGGAAACTTTTGGGTGGATAATTCTTGCTACAGAACAGAGAAGCTCAGATAATGAAGTCGTCGTTGTTGTGTTGTTTTTTTTTATACAGCAGCAGCCAGACAGTCATAAAACGTATAGATAACGTATAGATTGTGCGATACTTGATGTGTATTTTGCTGTCTGCTGTCTCGGTGGTCATCATTATCTGCTGGGATGCGGAAGGACGGAGCGAAACTCATTTAGAGATAAATGGACCCGGGCGTTCGGTTAGCACAATGTATAGAGCAACGCTAAAAGTCTGATGTCAGCACAAATAATCTGATGTGCTGCGGCGCTGCGCGGGCGCCCGGCGGTTCCTACCAATCAGTGAGAGTTTCGCTGGCCGCGCTCGCAGCTCTCGCACTCGATGGGTTTGTTAATCCGAAGAGACGCGGCCCTTGCTGTCCCGGCTGCCACGACGTTTATTTTTACCTGACTTGGTTAAAATGAAAATGGCATCAAAATGTCAAATTGTTTGAAGTCGACTCCTATAATTAATAGATGGCACGGAAATGTGAACTTGGCGGAGTTTAACCCTTCTGGAGGCAGAAGGAAATGTAATGATTACAAAGATTATAAACCCAGCTGATTTATCTATACATTATACAGGGCATCTCACTGCGTAACTATACATTATTCAGGGGCCAGTTCACTGATTTATCTATACATTATACAGGGGGCCGGTCACTGATTTAACTATACATTAACAGGGCCGGTCACTTGATTTATCTATAATTATACATGGGCGGTCACTGATTTATCTATACATTATACAGGGGGCCGGCTTCACTGTTTATCTATACAATATTTACAGGGGGCCAGGTCACTATTATCTATACATTATACAGTGTGGGGCCGGGTCACGTTTACTATACATTATTACAGGGCATCTCACTGATTTATCTATACATTATATACAGCGGCATCTCACTGATTTATCTATACATTATACAGGGAGTGCTCACTGATTTAATCTATTACATTATACAGGGGCATCTCACTGATTTATTCTATACACTATACAGGATCTCACTGATTTATCTTACATTATACAGGGAGTGGCTCACTGCATTATCTATACATAATACAGGGGGCGGTCACTGATTTTAACTATACATTATACAGGGGACCGGTCACTGATTATCTATACATATACAGGGGCCGTCACTGATTTATCTTATATATTATACAGGGAGCTGGCTACGATTTATCTTACTACATTCTTAATACAGCGGAGATGGCCTCACTGATTATCTATACATTATACAGGGGCCGGTCACTGATTATATCTATACATATACAGGGGCCGCATCACTGATTTATCATACATTATACAGGGGCCGGTCACTGATTTATCTATACATTATACAGGGAGTGGCTCACTGATTTATCTATACATTATGAAAGGCAGAAACTGTAGAATTATTCCATTGGTTACTATGGTAATTTCTCTATTTTCCTTTTTGCTTTTTTATACTTAACCTCCACCATTCAACCTGGCTTTAAAATGATTATTATTATCTTTTATTTAAATATCGTCAACAATTACTTCCTACACTCCCTACATAGAACCGCCAGACCAAGACAAACCGATACTTTAGATAACTGCCCTCTGATTATATATATATCTATAAACCTATATATTATCTATACATATATATAGATAGATAGATAGATAGATAGATAGATGATAGATATGATAGATAGATAGATAGATAGATAGATAGATAGATAGATAGACAGATAGATAGATAATAGAGGGATAGATAGATAGATAGATAGATAGATGGATGGATAGATAGATAGTAGAGATAGATAGATAGATAGATTAGTAATAGAATAGATAATAAGGGATAGATAGATAGAAGATGGATGGATGGGTGGATAGATTTAGATAGATAATGAATGGCATAGATAGATAGATAGATATATAATAGAGAGGATAGAATAGATAGATGGATTGGATGGATGGATGGAGTAGATAGATATAGATAATGAATGTAGATAGATAGATAATTAGACTAGGATAGATAGATAATAGAGGGATAGATAGATAGATTTAGATAGATGATGGTATAGATAGATAGATAGATAGAAAGATAGATACTAGAGGGATAGAAGATAGTAGGATGGATGTGGGTGGATAGATAGATAATGATATGGATAGATAGATTAGATAGAAGATAATAGAGAGATAGATAGATGTATGGTATGGATGGATGGATGGCATAGATAGATAGATAATGGAATGATAGATTAGATAGATAATAGATAGATAGATAGATAATAGAGGGATAGATAGATAGATAGATAGATGATAGATGGATGGATGGATGGATAGATAGATAGATAAATGGATATATAGATAGATAGATAGACGTAGAGAATGTAACAAACAAACATTCCAAGTCATGATTTGGAGCCAGAATAGTAAATACATTTCCGGGGGGATAGTGAGAAATAAATACAGTTTCCCTCCCGCTGTAGTTTGTGTCCGGGGGGCCGATCCGCGGGATTATTTCAGACCTCGGCTTTCAAAGTCTTAGATTGCGTTTATCTTTTTCTCAGATGGTTCTTGGTTCAAACGTTTCTGTCATTTCACTCGATGTCGGTTCAATTCTTTAGCCATAAACCTTCCCAGAACGCCCGGTGGGCCTTAAAGGGACAGCGCAGGGTGTAGAAAACAATGACTTTACCAAGGCCGCCTGCGCCAATCAACAACAATCAGCAACTTCAGAATAGTGAGGAGATAACCTAACGGGGAGAAGCAGCTATGCAGATCATGTTAACGAGGGGTTAATACGGCGGCTCCCACCATATACAGGAAAGGTGGGTTTCTAATACATATATATTGTTAATTTTAATCTGTAAACACCAAGAAAAGGTATTTTGTGGATAGGACTGGAAAATGTAGATTTTGGTAAAAGTGACAGACTCGCTTTTTATGGATTTAATTTCTTTACAGAATACGAGCCCCCGGAGAGATTTTAGCTGGAAGGCGGATTTTGCGCTAATTGTTACTTTGTAAAGATTTGTGAAATATACGGTATTTTGGTAGTTAGGCAAATACCCCTCCCCCTCCCTGTTGTTTCCTGTTTTTCAAACATCGGATTTTGAATAAATCACTCAAACTGACACAAAATAAAGCTTCACTATGGGAATGCATATAGAGTATTATTTTTAAGTCGGTGTGAACTACAACCTGGTGTTGGTTGTCAAGGAAACAGAGCGTGGAAAAAAAAAAAACCCATGAATGTTGTGAAGGTTTTTCTTGCTTTTTGACTTATGCATGTAAATATATGTTGGGGTGGGGGAGGGGTAATATCACCCTGTTGCCTTGAAAATATGTCATGGCTTTAGTGGGGGGGGGATAGGTGATCTGTATATCCAGGAATTGCCAGGGTTTGCCCAGCGTGAATGGGCTGATTCTCAGGGTTTTTACCCCAATATCAGGGTCTCGGGGGGAATGGAGAGAGTCTCAGGGTTTGTACCCCAGTCTCAGGGTCTGATGGGGAATTGGCAAATTCTCAGAGGCACCAAGTCTGGACCCCTTTCATAATTTCTATCTGAGCATTCTGATTGGTGCTTTCCTCCCTGCTAGATCACAGGTGAAATCCCTGCTTGAATACAGGTGACAATTCATAATGTGTTGTTATCATGTGGTCACATTTTTAAGAATGCATTGTAAGGAGCTTGCTATTGTAGATACTTTTTATCTGCGCACATTTTTAACCCCTTAAGGACAATGGGCGGTCCCTAAACCCATTGAAATCAATGCATTTTGAGCCTGTACATGTACGGGCCTTGTCATTAAGGGGTTAAAGATTTTTAGCGTCTTTTGGAATTTTCAGAAAGCAATTTACTAAGAAATCTACTGGGACGCCCCTCGCTTCCTGTAACTTCCTTGGGTCTCCGCATCAACTTCCTGTTTCACTAGGCAGGGGAGGGTCATTTAACTGCACCCACTTCCCGCCCACTTCCTGTCCTACTCCTTTTTATATTAAAGGCATCTGGGCCTAGCCCTGCCCCCACGTAAAGCCACTCCCCCAGAAGAGGAAGAGCTCCCGACGGCCTGTCCTAGGAGGTTCCCAGCTACGCGATATCAACGCTGAGATCGAACGCTGACCTCTCGACGTTCCCTGCCCCTCCTCCTTGTAGATCCCACAAACCGTAGAGAGATCCACTAAGGGATCTACTTGGTCAGCGACCAAGCTGCTTTATAAAGATTTTAAACGTATATTTTATATATTATTTATAACCCAAATCAATAAAAATAAGTGTGCTAAGGTGGTCCATATATAAAAAAATATATACGGGTTATTTTGGATTGCTAGGGTTTTTTTTTTAACCATTTAAGTGCCACTTTGAATATAGCCCACCGTTGTGCTGTTGGTTGTCAAGGAAACAGAGCGTGAAAAAAAGGAATTGACAGTTCTGAAATCTTTGTGTTTTGTTTTTTTTCCTTCTCGCTTTTGACTTATTCATGAACATGTTTGTTAAGACGAGGTCACGGTCTGTGTATTAACCCCCCGTCAGGGCAGAGGAGGCACAGAGGATTTAACCTTCATTTTTGTTTTTAAATTGTACCGATATATAATATTTTCTATATATTTAAAACGCTCTCGAGTTAAGCAGTTTTGGGTGTCTCTGAGTTCATGTTTCTCACGTGCTTGGTCAGTGACATATCCTAGGGTAACAGTTCCGGGGTGGGGGGCAGTTTCACGCTACTCGTTGGGCCGGTTACAGGGGAGATCTTGGCTCGTTTAAGCGATGGAGGCTCAGCGCAGCCCCCAGAAACTGCATTGGGAAGGCTATACGTACCTTTAAGCCACGGAGAGCCGGGATATGATGTCATAACATAAAGACCCAGGCCGCGGAGGTAAACACATTGCTGGGTATATTCAATTTACATGTTAGGGGTATTTAAAGAACAAACTCGCATTAAGTGGAGTGATATTGGAATCTAATGATTGTGAGTTATTATATACGCCTGGACTGAAATATTACCCTCTACCACTTCTGCTGGGAGGCTGTTCCACTTATGTACCCCCCTCTCAGTAAGGTAAAACTAACACAAAAAAGTGAACACTAGATTTGTTGATGTTTCACACGCTGGTTTAACGTAATGTGCTTGGAATTTACTGTATTTTTTATGTTTCTAGATCATGTGTTTATTATCCAATAAATCATAACACTGAACGCCACTCGCGGCGCGTTATCTCACCGTGAAGCCGGCGGCCCTTACCGTTGCAGGTCGCCGGTTTACCTCTTAACTCCGGTTTCTCCACGCCAAAGTACTTTTATTTATTGTGTAAACGGGTCGGAGCGATACGCGCGGAGCGAAATCCCCGATACGGCAGCGAAATCCCCGATACGGCCCGTTTAGCGTTTGAAGCTCAGGTGCTTATAAACCCCGCGGTGACAGCTTTAATGGAAGACTAATTGGAATGGCAAACGCTGCTTGTGCGCTGTTTACGGCATTATATATAACTCCGGGAACCCGCGGGCTGTTCCAGAACTCGCATTAAACGTGTCACGTCGCATGAGCCGCGTTTTCTGTCACCGTACGGAGGTGATTTGCTTAAGCAGCGATCGCCCCGCTCCCGACACATATCTCATAATGGGAAATGTGATTTTCTGCCATTCTAGGTCTCTGCTCCGAGCGACCCCTCCGGGTTATAACGGTGACTCCCATTGGATCCGGGCGTTTTTCTGTTCTCTCCAAAATGGGTTTCTTGACATTTCCGTTCTAAATGGGCTTCGTTAATTATACCAGCGAATCATCATCAGACCATCAGGCGTAATCAGAAATTGTACGGCTTAATGGTTCCCAAGCTTTGATTTTAAGCTTGGGTTAAGTTAGATCGGAGTCAGGACCAAAACTACGGGGCCGTGCTTATAAAAAAGCAGTTTTGGTGCAAATTGATACATGCGCAGCAGTCAGGAGGAATGTAACAGAGGTTTCCGTGGCGACTGCTTCTGTATCATTGTGTAAAAGGACACTACAGGCTCCAGAATAAAAGAAATAAAATAATACGTGGCTTAGGGAGAAGCTGCAGAGCTGCAGCTCTCTGTCCCCTCGATAGTCCGGGGTTTCATGCCAATGATGGGCTGTTTGAAGCCCTCCATGGGGGCACTACCGAAATTTATGATACCTCTCAGAGATCAGACTTTACGGTAGTTGGCACAGCTGTCTGCAGGTCAGATGTCTAGTTGTTGGGACTACCCAAGAAAATGTGGTGGTTTCGGCAGCTACGTTTTAAGTAGTAGCTAGGGCACATACAAGAATTTTGGCCTCTATATCTCCAGAAAGGAAACGAGCCCCTAAACACATATTTAATCGGACGTACTATCTAGAATGCAATATAGTTTGGGATTTTAATGATGATTGGTTATCGGCACAGCAGGGACACCGCAGATATAGCAGATTGGGGCATTTCGGCAGAAATCGGAATATCCTAAGAGCTGCTTGGGGTCTTTGGTGACCTTCAGAGATTGCGTCCAAAGTTGATCTTTTTGCCATGAGGTTCTGAAAGTTTTAGTGCACCAGGGTTTGTATTATTATTAATATATCAAAGAATACAAAGTTGTAGTCAAATGTCTTGAAAGTGTCAGAATGCGCATGCGCCGCCTGCAGCTGGGTCTCTGATGCGCTCTTGGTACAATGCATGACCTGGGTGGTCTCTCTCGCCAACTTTATGGCTGCCGATGAAACAAGGAGACATCTCTTCCAATGTTACAACAACGAGGTCCAGGGGCAGTGGTGGGAAGGTGCCCTTGGATCCCATGAGGACAGTAGGACACTGAGCTTTCTGGGAATATAAAATCGAGTATACGAGTAATAGAATGAGTTCCGTTTTGGGTTATGGGTCAGAGAAACAAAGAGCTGAACCTGGTTTAATTTGGGGGGACACAGTCCCTTTCAGTATGAAGATGATAATCAACTGGACATCCCTTGGAAAATGTCCTGCAACCAATTCTCACCATTCCAGAACCAATGCCTTTGGAAACCATGTCTAGTTCAGATACAGGAGACCCCCAAATGCTGAGGGGGATCATCCATAAGGAGGTACAAGCCGAGCACATTGGGGTCCGCCAAGGCATTTAATAGAAGGAGATACAGGTGGATGGACACCAAGATGGCAGCCCGCCAAGAATGCTTAGATTTCACACAATTACAAAAAAATGGCAAAAAACGTGAGCGCTGGGATTGCCCAAGTGAAGAACGTCGGATCTGTTGCTAGATTCCATAGGATAATACGTTAAATAAAGATAAATGTATCAGAAACCCGTCTTAAAAAGGGAGCAGCCATCTGAACTTCCGGTTCTGGAGATCCTCTTTCTTGATGTTAATTGTCAGTCCATTACGTTTAAACCAAAAATCCCTGAAAAAGTTTCACCAATTGACAAAGAAAAAAAAAAAAAATGAAATGAAAAATAAAAAATTAACAGAAATAAAGCCTTGCTCCCTCCTTTACATCATCATCATTACCTTCACTACCGGCAAATTATTAGTGGTTAAATAATTAATTTTCACGGTAAGCTGCCACCTACGGCATCTCGAAGGGGGGGCTCGGCTTTCTGAAAGCGCTTTCATTGTTGGAAGGAAAATCGCAAAATAAAAAAAATAAATAAAAAAAAAAAAAAAAAAAAAGAGGAATTTTCCTTCATGGGGCTTAAATTGTTGGAAACGAAGTATCGCTGGGTTCGAGAGATTATTTATTCTCAAAAACAGACGGCTTTCCATCTTCCAGCGGTTCTGTTAACCAGCTTGAAGAAACAATAAAGGATTAACCCCTTGATGACAAAGCCCGTACATGTACGGGCGCGAAATGCATTGTTTTCGATGGGTTTAGGGACCGCCCGTTGTCCTTAAGGGGTTAATAGTGTTCTCTGTAACGCAAGCAAACAAGACTTTCGATTCATTCTTTTTTTTTTTCCGCTTTTGAATTCAGAGAGCAGCTTGTTTGCCGGGTTTGTCATGCGAGGTACAGCTGGGCTCTGATGTTGGCAAACATTTCCAAAGCTACGTTGCCAGACCCAGAGTCTCAAAGCTCAAAGAGGAATGCAAATGATTTTATTGGCATTGGTTCGGCGCAGACCCCCCCCCCCGCCCCCCCGGGAAATTCGATTTCTCTCACCTTATATTAAAAAAAAATCTAAATAATAAAACTCAAGTAGATCATTAAAAAAAATGCATTCTTTTTTTTTTTACTTTAATTTTTGGTGCTTAATTGCGGCTTCAGCGCGGATTTGCATAACGGAAATTTCCATTTCGTTTTAACGGCAAAATGAATAAAGTCCTCAATTAAAGTTCATCGTACGGGGGAAAAACATGTTATTCATGGATGGTTAGGAGTGGCAATGAATCCTTAAATATAAGAAATTACAGATTACACAAAAAAGGTTAAAGACGAAGCCAAAAGACTGGAAAAAAAAACCTGAAAAAAAATAAGAATGTTAATACCTATAAAATTAATATTTTTTATGTTTGTTAAAAAGTGGCATTATTAAAGGTAAAATCTGTTCCATTATACTTAAACTATATTTATGAATGCACAAAATAAATTTTTTAGGAATTCATTGAAAAATAGAGTTACGCAGCAAATTTCTAACTGCATTAGTGATTGTTACAGATTTGTTATTATCTTGAGATTTTAACTCTGTGTGGCCCGGAACTGAAATAGCTACTATTGTATCTATTCGCTAAGTGTCGAGTTGTTCTGAGACATTTTGGCTGAAAATTATTATTATTATTATTTTAACTAAAATCATCTCAAGTCAACTCAAATGCTGATTTGCTGCAAGTTGTTATAGAAAAATATTGAGGCTTTTTTTATCCTTAGAAAGTTGGCTTCAGTCGATTTGGTAGTTCAGTTGAGAAAGATCTCCAACTCAACTCACATCGACTTGAGTTTTCAGGAGGCAGCAAGGTGACCATATCACATTAAACTCGATAGGACTGACGGAGCTGAGTGCAAGCTCAACTCATACAAGTCAGACTCAGCCATTGACTCAGAAGACCACCTCACTTGTGTGTCGATTGGAATGAAACAAAGTTCAGCTGTATTCCAAAGCGGATTTTCACAGCACCCACTCGACCACGGCATAAATTTTTGTGAGTGGTTTCTGGTTAAATCCATTGAGTTTCCTTTGTAAGTCATCTGAGTCCTCGAACCTTAATGGCTAGAGCTGCCGGTATATGGCACACGGATGAAATCTCTATTCCCGCGGCACCAGTGACATCAAACAAACAGGGAAGTGTTTGACTTACTAGCTTTTAGACAGTATGGCGGCTAATGGACAATGTAATCCACTAATTAGTGATCCAGGTAATCCTCCCCAACCAAAACTTGGCTTGTATTTTTTTAATTTTTTTTTTTTAATTTCTCGCCAATGAATAACCAATTTCATAGCAACCCCTTGGTGAAACTCAAAAGCATTTAAACCATAGATGAGAGACATGGAGAAAACGTGGCGGAAAAACACAACGTTTAGGAGCAAGAAAGCAGCGCTGTGCCGTTTAACGGGAGCGATCAAGGAATAATTGTGATATTATGAAAATAAGAATACCTTATCTCAGAAACGCATATTTCCAGGCGGCCTATAATGATATCCATGCTGTTACCGTTACAAAGTTACAGGATTTGGTGGCGTTCTGCGGCGTGTGGCTAAAGTCTGGTCGGTCACCATCGTTATTTCATTGATATTGGGTATGGATAAGAAGACCCAAAGCAATGAAGGAGGTCAGAAGTATCGTCCAGGCTGGCCAATCCACTCTACAGTCTGTTCTGCTGAAGGAAGAAAGATGGCAGCCGGGGGTTTTCGCTGCTTCATGGTTTTCTTGTTTAGGATTTAGCCTCGGAGCAGTTACACCAATCCAGTTCACGAGGTCGGACTTCTATAAGTAACAGTGAATGGACACGAGTATCGTATGCGAAGCCAGGTCATTTAATTGGTCAGATACCTTGCCAGGTATACTGGAGCTAAGATGATGAAGAGAGATGCTTCATACGGCGAAGGAGCACAGTATGGATCAATGGTCTTGCCAACGGATCAGAATTTGGGCCAGCGGAGAACTGTGAATTGGCCTGTGCCTTCGAAAATTACTAATTCTCAGCAACTAAATCTTTTGTTCACATTATAAACTGTCCTAGAGGGTAGAAAATCAAGGATGAAAAATGAGTATTTCCAGACATTTCCGTTAAACATTCTGTGGCCAAATAATAAAAAAAAAATTACAGCAAATAAATAATATTGAATTTTGCATAAAGCTTTTAGCAAAGCGGATACTTAGTAACCATCTCTTTGGGGAATTACTTTTACAAAATAGCAAACTAAGTGTCAGAAATGATTTCCCAGTCTTTATTCAGAACCTGAACCTTTCATTCACAATGTAAAGACCCAGAAGACTTTTTTTTATTATTATTTTATTGATTTCTTTTTTTTTAATACTTATGTTTCTCCTTCCTTTTCTAAACTCTGTGGTTACTGTCTGTAAAAAGTTTCAAGGCAACAGTTGGGTCGTCATGGAAACAGCATTGTTGCAAACTGAGCCTTAGTTGCCCTTTCTCCATGGAGAGAGAACATAGTCTTATTGGCCCTAAGGTTCGGCCATCGGCCAAGTGTTTTCCTTTGGTCCTACAGACTTTGACTTGACCAGCCAATGGACGAAACCAAAAAAAAGCAAAAAAATTACAATAAAACTACAAATACCAAACCATTGTCTCAATGTTGACCAAGGTACATAACGCCTGCCTTGCCTTTGTAAGACCGATGGCATATAGAACGTAGTTATCGATAGTTCCAACAACAGAACCTTTGGTCAAAAACATTTGTAGCATCATCAAACATACAATGGAATGATTGTATCTCTTGAGTCATGTGACACAGTAATGTATCGGTTGACGTCTTCTGGTTCTCCAAGCTCTTGGTGCGTCCTCCTTCAAGTTTTGCGTCAATAATCTGGATTTTAGGGGCCGAGTCTTTGCGAAAGCCTTTTTTTAATGGACTCCGCTGGGTTTACACGGTGAATTGAGTAGGATAAAGTGTTTTATACATGCTTATCGTGTTCTTTTTCCTATCTGGACCCTCACTCATGATAGATGATGTGCATCTTTTGTAGAATGGAGAACATCAGGATGTGTAAGGAGCCTGCGCCGTACCTAGGAAATTCTGGAGTGCAGGATATGATTGTTCCTGTGAAGAAGAAACCTGAAGAAGAGTGTAAGTTGATCACTCTAAACATTGTTACCGTGAAATTTTAAACAGATTTGGGGAGGGAAAAATGTATTTTATAACGGCTGGAATCAAAGGTTCAGGTTTATTAATTTATCAGACAATCCACTAGACAAGCAAATGACCTCGCAATAAATTTATGAAGAATATGGGAAAGCATTCAACATCCTCTTGGTCATTAATTTCATCTTTTTAAATACCGTTCGGTGGGGACTTGTGTTTTACGCGTGGCTGCAGCTTTCGTGGCATTTCTGCGAGTAACAACATGTAGTATGACATATAAGTTTTGTTTTTTTTTGTTACATATTACATTGATTGGGTTTTCTGGCTTTTGATTGATACTTATTTTTGTACGTAATTCCAGAAAGAAAATATTAAAAAAAAATAAAAAATAAAATAAAATAATAAAATAATATATAATAAAAATAAATTTATAAATGTATTTTCATTTATAAATTCATATTTAAAATACATTTATTTCAAAAAATACATACATACATAACATTTCTAATTTTACTTAAATTTTATTTTATTAACAGAGAACGAAAATAAGGAATAACATTGAAATGTAGAATATGGCAATAATATTAACATACGTTAAGAGATAATGGTAGCGAAGGAGACGAGGGCCCTGCTCTAACAATTAGCATGAATTAATAAAGACTCCGCGGTATATCAGATAAAAGCTCTCTATCTGTGTTCTTAATTGGCATTATAGATTCCTCTTCATTTCAAGCCACGTTCAAATTAAATTTCTTGGATTAATTCCCTCCATCAAATCTGATTTGACCAGATGGTCCGGTTTGCAGTCCTCCTTTATCAAGAGGGTTGATTTAACTAAAACGTACGTAATGCCAAGACAGGGCAACTGTTTTTCATTTTATTTTTTATTTTTTTTTGTGTGTCCAGGGATAGTAGATAAGAACATATTTATTTATTAAAAAAATAATAATTTTATCAAAATCAGATGCTATGATTTATGGAGCCCTCCTTTGAAATGTGACTTAAGTTATACTGTCCTCGATCAAGTTGTTCCTCCATATATTATTTTAGTGAAATAATTAATATTTATTTAATTACTAACAATAATATAAATAATTACAATAAATAATAATAATACTAACAATAATAATAATAATACTAACAATAATAATAATAATATTTAGCAAATAAGATATTGTCAGTGTTTCAAAAAATGTGTATTACGTGGAAACATGATTGTGGCAAAATGATGCAGCCTTAGTGGAGGCCACAAAGTTCCCGTACATAATTATTGGAAGAGCCGCACTGCGGCCGGATACGATAGTTTATATTTTTTGTATATTTGGAAGGCTTCTCCATGCTGTACGTTTCCAGCCAGAGGTTAATGGAGACCAGGTATGTGGATGAGGCAATAAATCTCGTGTTGAGATGTCTGGGTGGATGTACGGTCCCACGAGGAGGGTCAGGAAGAATTGAAGGGGAGTCGGAACGACGGTACATTTTAAAACACAAAGGGGTGTTATTATTAATATCACCATATCACTTGGTGGATCTCGATTCCTCACGATGCACAGCAGTCTCCTGCTTGGGGCCTGATTTATAGAGCGTCCCGTGGATATTGGTTCTCAGCGTTGAGTATTATGCGTGTTCCGTTCCGTCAGGTCTGTGTGTGATTGGTTGGAGGAACCAGAGTTACAAAAAATAGAATCTTCGCGAAACTCTTTTATGATGTCAGCCTGGAGCTTTGCGCTGAACCCGATTACCACCTCTTCTTGTTCCCTGTGTGGGAGGTGAAGCCAGACTGCCGCGAGTGGGAGAGCAGTTACTCACACCAGCTGCCTCTCATGCCTCCCTCTTTATAAATCTCCTATCAGCACGATTTGCCGTACATCAAGGACTCAAAGTCACGGGAATCGGGTGGGAAAAGAATCCTAAAGGAAGCCAAATTTCCTTTCATTTCTTAAATTTGCTTAAATTTCACCAGAATTCTATTGTTTATGGGCCAGGCACGTCGAGGTGTCTTATGGTTCTTTGTTAATATTTTTTGTGACATCTCTGAGGACAGAACCCGGTGGGAACTTCCTCCAAAACAACGGCCCGCGTGGTGACGTCCTCTCCCCATTCCTCCAATCGCAGGACGTCACCGCAGGGGGGCGTCATTTTGGAGAATGTTCCACCCCGGGTTATTGATTGAAGAGAAGGCTGAAGATAGTAGATGCGGAATCGGCTGGCAGAGAAGGGAAACATTTAGAGAGCATGAGCGGGAGAGTGAATGAGAATGAGAGAGAGTGAATGAGAATGAGAGAGAGTGAATGAGCATGAGAGAGAGTGAATGAGCATGAGAGAGAGTGAATGAGAGAGAGTGAATGAGAATGAGAGAGAGTGAATGGGAGTGACTTTTCAGATGAAAAAACAGAGCTTTTTGCTTCATTTTCGTTTGATTCATTGGGGGTCTGGCGTTGTGTTCGTGGCTTCGTAGGATTCTGTACAGTCCCCTGCGAGTGTGGCCAAACGTGGCCCATACTTCACCCACCGCACTCATCATTGGCTGCGGAAATATTGGCCGCATTATCCATAATCTTCCATTCTAAAATATATACTTTTTTTTAACCCTTACATGGCTTTGATCTCCAGTACGTGTAAATCCCGCGTCATCCACAGAATGAGTAATGAAGTTATGAATAAAGAGGTCTCGTTGTTTTTAATTAACCTCAGACGTGAAAGTGCGTCGCCGCGCATCCTCGGCGTATTCGTGGCGGGCTCGCTGAACACTCTATTAGCGCAGATTTGCCGCCTTTGCCGTCAGGTCGCTGCCATCCAGCAGGACTTGGCTCGGTGGAGACGCCGGGCCGCTCGGCGCAGCTATACTGAAAGCATCCCGGAATCGACGTTCCGTATCTCCAGGCAAACCGAGAGCTCGCGTGTCTTCCAGCTGGCAGCGAGTCAGAGGGACAGGTGAAATAGTTCGGCTTATTAATGTCCTGCGGAGATCCCGTCTGTCCGCAAAACAACGCAATTCTCCGGCCGACCGCGTTTCGTGCAAAAAAACCCCACTCTTTATGTCAGCGTTTAACACTCTGCGTGCCGGAATAATCTTAATAAGAAGCACACGGAACGCAAGCCGTTCCCGCGCATTCTACGTCTCGTTTCTGGCCATTCGGTTTTGGATATTGAGGGTTTTTTTTCCTTCCTTTTCTGAAGGAATTTCGGAGGCCATTTTTTCTTTTCTAGAAATACATTTTTTTTGTTATTTTCTTTCTCTACTTATTTTTCCCAACGACGGCGTCCCTGTCTCCGCGGTTGGGGGGGATTTCAACCAAAACTTCAGGGCTTTCTCCTTTTTGCTTATTTTGCTTGTCTTGTTTGGGGCTCCCTCCTCGTTCTTTACATGTTTGTAAAAAAAAAAGAACAAATTTAACAAAATTTGACAAATCTGAATGCACAAATCTATTAAGCACTGCCTCGTGGCCAAGAGCTGTATAAGAGTATACGAGCCTTGTACTGCGGCCTATTAACCCTTTTAGGTCACTTTTTATGACACTTTGTGAACTCTTTATGTAACAGAAGAATAATAACTTTATTTTACCCCATTTAGTAAATAATGCCGTTTCTATACACATTATCGGGGCTTTTAGGGCTGTAGAACCCTGCGATCCCCTCATACCCAGCAAACATTCTGACCTCCTAGAAAAGAGGGGCATCAGGGGGAGAGAGGGGCATCATTGAGGGGGGATTTGAGACTCAAAAGGGACTGGCCAAACTAAACCGGGACACTTGGGAGGTATGTACTAGCCTAGATCCTGTGCAGGGGCAAATACTACCTTTCTCTACAATTTGTATTTTGGTGTCAAATGCCAAGAAAAGGACAGCGGAGTGAATCGTTTGCCGGTGAACCAACCCTTTAACAAAGCTGAAAATGTTATACGTTCTCTGCGCATAATTAATGATTTCCTGCCGCGTTCACAGCGTGGCTGTTAAGTCAGGAACGTCACGGGAGAAGGACTATTTTTATTCCCTATTGTTATTACGGAGGAACCCGGGGGGGGGAGATGTTATCGAAATCTTACAGATAATCTGGAAATCTTTTTTTGGGGGGGGGGGTGCAGGATTATTAGTATTGTTTTTTGAAATAGGGCAATTAATCCCCATGTATTAAACGGCCCGGGGGTAGTAAGATGGGATGTGAGGCTTCAGGGTAAACATCTAAAAATGATATTTTATACCTCCGTCCCAAACGTGTGGAGAGAAACCGCGCATAATGTAAATAAATTAATTAATTAATAAATCACAGCAATGGAGGCTTCCTGGCCTGACATACAAGACCCTTCAAAAGTTTGGGGTCACTCAGCTGTTTTCATGGAAAACGAGGACATTTCTGTCTGTAACATAATTACAAAAAGGGTTTTCTAACCATCTATTAGCCTTTTAAACTTAAACTTGGATCAGCGAACACAACGTGCCGTTGGAACCCAGGAGTGATGGGAGTGATAAAGGGCCATTGGAACCCAGGAGTGATGGGAGTGATAAAGGGGCACTGGAACCCAGGAATGATGGTGATAAAGGGCCCATTGGAAGCCCAGGAGTGAGTGGGAGTAGATAAAAGGGCGCATTGGAACACAGGCTGAATGGGAGTGATAAAGGGCATTAGGAACGACAGGAGTGTGGGAGTGATAAAGGCATTGGACACAGGAGTGAATGGGAAGTGATAATATGGGCCATTGGAACACAGAGTGAGTGGAAGTGATAAAGGGCCATTGGATACACAGGAGGTGATGGAAGGATAAAGGGCCATTGGGCACAGAAGCGCATGGGAGATAGATTAAAGGGCCATTGAACCCAGGAGTGGATGGAGTGATAAAAGCGGCCATTGGAACCCCAGGAGTGTGCGGGAAGTAGAAGGGACATTGGAAACCAGGAGTGATGAGGAGTGATAAAGGAGCCATTGGAACCACAAGGAGTGATGGGAGTGTAACAGGGCCATTGGAACATAAGGATTTGATGGGATGATAAAGGGCCATGCTGGTGAACACAGCGGTATGTGAATGGAGTGTAAAGGGCCATGGAACAGGAGTGGTGGGGGAGTAAGGGCCATTGGGACAGGAGTGATGGAGTGATAAAGGCCCATGGGACACAGGAGTGATGGGAGTGATAAAGGGCCTCTGTACGCCTATGAAGAGATTCCATTAAAAATCAGCCATTTCCAGCTACAGTAGTCATTTATAGCATTAACCCCGTCTGTGCTGGATTTCTGATCCATTTCATGTTATTTTAGTGGACAAAATGTGCTTTTCTTTCAAAAACGAGGACATTTCGAGGTGACCCCAAACTTTTGGTTGATAGTTGCACGTGTTTTGATTTTTCACCCAAAGCCACCATCATGCTTGAGAACGGTTAGTTTGACAGAATATTTGTGCGGGGG
>VKOC01025575.1:0-10464 GCA_009364415.1 Spea multiplicata
CACTAGGACAGGCTCTCCCTTACAAAAAATAACTGCAGTTTTTCTGAAGTAATACTGCTATTTTTTGGACATGAAAAAATGCTGCCACACCAACACCCAAAAACACACACACAACAGGATAGGCTCTGCCACACTGACACCCAATCACACACATCAAGATATGCTCTGCCACACTGACACCCAGACACACACACCAGGGCAGGCTCTGGACAGGCACACCGACACCCAAACACACACACCAGGAAAGGCTCTGTCAACACAAACCGAACAACCCAAACACCATACCAAACACACCACACCAAGGACAGGCTCTGCTAACACTGACACCGCACACACACCAGGACAGGCTCTGCCACACCGACACCCCCCCCCAACACACCACACCCAGGACAGCGCTCTGCACACCGACACATCACACCGAAGGCAGCAGGCTTCTGCACACCGACACCAAAACACACACAGGACAGGTCCTGCATACCGACACCGAAAACACACACAACGGACAGGCTCTGGCCACAAACCGACACGCCACATAACACCACACACCAGGACAGGCTCTGCCACACCGACACCGACACACACACCATGGCGGCTCTGCCACACCGCACCCCAACACACACACACACACCAGGAAAGGCCCTGCCATACCGACACCGAAACACACACAACAGGACAGGCTCTGCCACACTGACACCCAATCACAAACACCAGGACAGGCTTTGCCACACTGACACCTGCATCCGGAGGGTTTCCACGGACGGTTTCACTCAGCCTGCCTGTGGCATCTTTGCCCCCAAAACAGCCTGTCTGTGGCGTACGTGACTCCGTTGGATTCCTGCGTCCCCCTGGCGGTAAAAGAGACGCTGCTCGCCAGGTAAGTAGCGGGCCCGCTGCTAGGGTGGCAGGCCCGGTCGCAGTAGCTGCGGGCTTAAGGGGCAGGTGCCCCTTTTGCCCTGCATTAAGGATGACCTCATAGTCCCAGTCAGTCCGGTCCTGACTGGGCCTATTTTAAGGTAGGGGTCTGGAGCTGCAGCTCCATCAGCCCCTAAGTCAATCCGGCCCTGCTGCGGCCCAGCTCCGCCTGTCAACCTCTCAACCTTGCTACAGGAGAAATCCAGAAGGCTACAGAGGCTTATATACAGTGCCAAATAATTCCACATGCACCAAGGTAAACATTCTCTAAATTAATATGCCATTGAATTCCAGACATCGGCTATCAATATTACCTTGAAGAACAAGGCTCTTTATGACTAGCCTGTCTGTTCCTCTGAAAGACAAAACTGCTGCCTGTGATCTTCCATCTGACCTTGAGGAGTTGATTGCATTTGTTGGCAGGACATACCTCCATCTTCAACGGTTCTACAATGGAGATCTACAATCCATTTGCCCGAATACGAATGCACAGGTCTACGTAATGTGATTGTTTCACTTTCTGCGTCTATTGTCCTGGGGTTTTCATGGCTCTAGCTACGTAATGCTATTATAGACTGCTCTCTAAAAGAAAATATCTCCTGGCACGGTTCTTCTGCTTCTTGTTCTCCTCCAAGTCCCAAGACTACTTTTACAACTGCTTCTGTGGACTTGATTCCCCATTCATATCAGGAATATTTTGACATCTTCAGAAAAAATAAAGCTGAGGACTGCACTGTTTTTCTTAATGTCCAATAGAACCAATAAAAGGAACAGTGCCACCACTAAAGCTATGGATCAATACATCCAAGAAAATCTGCAAAAGGGGTTAATTCGCTGCTCCACCTCTCTTGCTTATCCGAATGTTCTTCGTAGTTTTCTTCTTAGCTAACAAGGACTGTATGGACTATTGTTAAATTATTGTTAAAACTGCATTACTGTCAAAAACACGTATCCTTTTCCACTCATCTCAGAACTAGTTGACCAGCTAAGGGGATCCTGTGTCTTCACAAAACTAGAGTTACGCTGTACTTACATTCACATCCGTATCCAAGAGGGAGATGAATGTGAGATGAAAGTCAACATAAGGTCTGGACACTATGAGTATACAGTCACGCCCTTTGGTCTTTGCAGTGCTCCTGACATCTTCCAAGAGTTTGTGAATTACTGTTTTCGCAATTATCTCCAACAGTTTGTGATCATCTACCTGTCAGAGTCACTAACCTGTTGATTAAAAACCAACTCCTTTTTTTCTCAGTTGCCACTGTTACTCACTTGATATTGCTATTAGCCAGCCCCTAATAGACTACTCAGTCCGAGCTATTTAAGCAGCAAGGCTCATTACCTCCTTGCCATTTTGTTGTTTCCAGATACCAAGTGCATTTCCTGCTTTCCAGTATATTCCTGTTTATGACCTGGCTTGGCTGACTTTCCTTCTGGCTCCTGACTACTAGCTTTCTTTCTGACTTTGCCGATCTCTGTACTCCTGACCCCGGCTTCTCTGATTACCTTCTCTGGCTATGATCATTGCTAGTCTCTTGGATTACGTTTTCCTATCAAGCTTTAATTATGTTGTTTCCTATTTGCCTGGTACTAAAAACATTTGAGCAGATGCATTATCGCAACAGTCCTCTTACCTATTCAAGGAGAAGGTAGCTCCTACTCCAGTGATTCCTCTGGATCGAATATTAGCCACTATCCGTACTAACCTCATCTATTGGTAAGAAGATTCTAGCCACCCAAGTTAATGCTCCTACAGAGAAACCTAGTAGTTGTTATAATGATAACCTCTGCACTAAATTACTAATCACATACTACAACACCAAATCAGCTACGCATCCAGGTAAAAAACAGTTAGTATAGTCCGTCTTTCGACAATGTTGGTGGCCTAGTCTATGTCACTGAATTTGTTGCTGGCTGTTCTATGTGCACCCAAAATAAGACACCACAACAACTTCCAGTGGGCCTCCTTCAACTTCTACCGAATGGCAATAGACCTTGGACCGATGGATTTTTTGTGGATCTTCCAATCTCCCGTGGAAATATGGTAATCCTCATGGTTGTTGGATTCCAAATGGGCTCTCACAAATTAAAAGCTGTTTCATGCTGGCCCCAACCCAATGGCCTTAAACCCCTTCACCAATTCCTGGGGTACCCCAAGTATTATTGCAGATTGATAAAAGACTTTTCTAAAAGAGAAGCTCCATTGACCGCTGTAACTAAGAGGGGCGCTAATTTTCACCTTTGATTTAATAAATTAAAGACTTTGTTCGGGGCCCTGTGCTTAAACATCCTGACATCAAATAGCCTTTGATCCTGGATATAGATGCCTCTGAGATTGGTGTTGGGGCAGTCCTATTTCAATGTAAAACTAATGATGGACCTTTGCATCTATACAGATTCTTTTCAAAGAAATTTTGTCCTGTGGAGCAAAATTTATGATCCAGATCAGGGAGAGGACATGACCTGGAGCGTCGCCATTATGTCCTCTAGCCAAAATGATGTCCTCGAGATTTGAGGATCAGGGAGAAGACGTCACAGGAAGCACCGTTTTGGCAAAAGTTCCCGTCGGGTTATGTCGGATCTATCTACACAAAGATAGCAGATTGAAGATAGAAGAGAAGATACAAGATAAAAGATAGAAGATTATGAAGAAGAAGAAGATGTTGAAACAGAAGTAATTGGCAGAAGTGGTCAGCAGAGAGCATGAGTGAGAGAATGTGAGTGAGAGTGTGAGAAAGTGAGTGTGGGTTACTGCTGCTCCCTCCTGCTCTGACCTACCCCTTCCTGCCGCATCCAGCTCCCCTCTGATGCTCCCTGCCCTTCCTGTCCCCACAGCCTAGAGAGCCCATGTGAAAACCCCACTCCCCTCCTGCCCTCTCTGCTCTGTCACCCTACTCTGGGTAGTCTCTTCTGTTCTGACCTACCCATCCCTGATCCCGCAGGGCTCTGTGAGAAGGGAAAGGGAGAAGTAGAGAGAAATGATAACAGGGAAAGATTTTTACCATGTCATTTCAATAATAGGCACATAAGCTAGTATTAGATGTTAGGTTTATTCATTAAATACTTGTAACCTTCCAAACTGGTATTATATTTTTTTTGTATGTAAATATATCACAGTGAATGCACTATGTATTTTATACTGCTCTATTGGCTTTCCTTGTGAATAGTGTATATAGATAACTCATATTGATAAATTCTCGTAAATAAAGTGTGTTATGTAATATCCACTTGTAAGTCCCATACGGTCCCATAATATCCAGGCTGCTGTGCTGTTCTGTTCTGTATTGCCTTGTAGAAAACCCAAAGGACTAACTCATACTCTTAACAAGCACCTTGAGAGGCACCAAATACAATTTTAATTAATACCTCTGCTTAGATTTCTAGGGTTTTCAGCCTCCGCTTCCAATGACAGATAAAACATGAATTAATTAAACTCTTGAGTATTAACAAATGTAACTGTCTATGTAAGGTTAGACACATGTTTTGTAAAATAAATGGTATGAAACAATTCCTTCCCACATTTAGAATGTCATAACACACAATATATTTTAACACATAAAACAAAACAATTTCTAAAAACATATTTTATAATATGATTATGTACAAAAAAAATAATCTGATGCAAGGATTGAAGTATGACCATAACAATCAGTGGAAAAAGCCAATTAGCATGGCTATTTCACTAGTTGAGCAATTTTTTAAACCACTGTATGATACATAATCATCAACAACACAATCTGTCCATAATTTTGCCTCACATTCTGGTTCTGGACTGCCATTGTGGCACAATTAGAGTGATGAAAAACTGCTAAAACAAAGGGTAATTTCTCATCATTTATACTCTTAAACCTCTCTGCAGCCTTTCAAACAATTGACCACCCTTCCTTCTACAAACCCTTTATGCCCATGGCACAGCTCTTTCCTGGTTAAAATCCTACCTCTCTGACTGTGCATTTAGTGTCTCCTTCACCAGAACTTGTTCCTCTCACCTACCACTGTTGGTGTTCCTTAGGGCTCAGTTCTTGGGCCTCTACTCTTCTCCATCTACACCTCTTTACTCGGACAACCTTTGGTTTCCAATACCACCTATTTGCAGATGACACCCTAATCTATATCTCCTCTCTCAACCTTTCACTCTTTCTTCTAACTCGCCTCACCGAGTTTCTGTCTTTCTGGAATTGCATCATGGATACTGTTACATTACCTGGAGCTCGACATCTCCAAGACTGAGTTCATGTTATTCCAGCCTTCTGCTCTGTCCATGATTCCTGACATTTCTATCACTGTTAATAATCCCACTATCCAACCCATTGATCAAGTTCCCTGCCTTGGTGTTACACTTGCCAAATCCTTCATTGCTCACATCAAGTCCCTCACAAAATCCTACTGTCTTCATCTGAAAAACATCTCCCAAATTTGCAGATTGCTCACAAAAGAAACAATCAAAAAACTAACCCACCCCTTGTGATATCTCCTGGATTATTGCAAATGCCTGCTAACTGCCCCCCTTCTCTATCTTTCTCTATCACTGTTTGACATCTGCCGCTCCTCTGTGCCAATTGCTTCACTGGCTACACATAGTATTTAGACTTAAATTCAAACACCAGACCTACAATGCCCACAACATCTCTTCAGCCCCTTGTAAGGACTTACCTGCCTCTCCGGTCCCACTCCATGGCTGCTACCGCGACGCTTCCTCCTCAGGCGGCTTCCCGGGCAGTGAGTACCACCGCTACCCGGTCGGCGTCTTTACCACATGGCCGACCACGCGGCAAACAGGTACCACAGCTTAACATTGCACATTACATTTGTAACATGCCTTTATAACCTCGGGTGACCTCTTCATGCAGGACACGCCTCCTCCTCTCCCTATTTAAACCCGGACTTCCTCTTCTGGATCACCCTTGGTTGGTGTATTTTTGCTATTTGCTTGTGCATTAGATTGTGACTGACTGCTCCGGTTTGACTTGGCTTGTTGACCTTGTTCCTGTCTCCTGATTTGGCTCCTGATTCCTGCTCGACTGGTATTGATTTGGCTTGTTGACCTCGTCTCTGGATTCTGATTTGGCTTATCCTGATTACCTGTCTGACCCGGTTGGTTCTCTGACTTTCTGGTTCCTGAAAGTCCTTGAATTTTCAGTCGAATCGAGTGGGCCAAGGACAAAGCAAAAATGTGTCTTAATTATTTTTGGCCCATATGCACATGTCTAGTAAATAGACTGTAGAACGTTTTATGTTTTCAAGCTTATGACTATATCACTTTGTTTACTTAAATTATATAAACAAGTATATTTTATTTTTTTAATAATTATTTTACATTGAAAGAAATTACAAGTGCAAATTGGTTATCTCGTCATTGTTGGTATGCAAACGATTTGACAGGCATTTTTAAGTTGGTTGCCGGATGCTTTCTCCAAGGAAGCGGACGCATTTCTCCAGGTATAGCCCACAGGGGAGCCTTTGCATTTCTGCCGTTCTCGATAATCCTCTGCTCACTTCACCTGTTGGGCAGACAGCTGGTGACCCTTCCTGTTCATGCTGCCGTGGAGAACACAACTCTGGTTTCCGTTACTGCTGGAACTGGCGTGGAACTATCCACTAGTTCTGCTACTACTGATTTTTCGTCTCATCTCGTCTCATAGGGTTAGTCATATCAGACAATCAACATTTTCCGTTTGGCCATTTAGACCGCTCACGTGCAAACTCAGGGTCTCGGGATCGGTAAGGATCCCTCGAGTTGTCAGCTGTTGCACGGCATTCGTTTGGCAAGACCACTCCCTATGCTTCTTTTTGCGACATTGCTACGGTCTTTCGGTTTTTGGAAGATTGACCAGACAATGATCTCTTTTTCTTATTTGTTGGCTAAGGTAGTGCTATTACTATGTCTTATTTCGTTCCGTAGGGTTTCAGACGTGCAAGCGTTTGATACTAACTCTTTTTTGTTTTCCCCAGAGGGGATTTCTGTGTCTATAGCTTGAAAAACTAAATCTAAGTTGTCATTTCTTATCCGTACGTCCCGGATCGACTGCGGCTTTGCGTGTCTTGTCCGGCGCCATTTTGTGCTTCTCCTGTTAGACCACTATTTTTTTTATGTACGTCCATTTAAACCAGTTGCTGTCCCTACGTTAGCCAGATGAATTAGATTGCTACTGCATTTGGCGGGTATCAACTGTTTCTTCAGCGCTCACTCAGTTTGCGGGGCGTTTGTATCAGTGGCTTTTTTGGCAGGCAGTTCCTTAAGAGATATCCTTTTGGTCTAGAGAGTTCACATTTCAGACTTTCTATTTTCGGCCCCAAGTTCATGGCTTTTTTCTCTTCTTTCGGGATGTTAAAATTACAAAATATCAAGCCTCCTGTCCCTCCTGTCCCTACCGCACAGAAAGTGCGCAATGTGATGCCCGCCTACAATTGCCGGCGGAAATTCTTTAAGCATAAGCAGCCGGCTTGTGTGTGCCGTGCTGGTTCTGCTTCAGTAAGGCTCTTCTTCCCGCCCCCCTTGAAGACCCGGTACAACGATGGAGGGGGCGAGCCCACAGAGTCAAGGTTGTGGGGCATTAATACACAAGGAGGCTGGCTAGAGGCATTACTTACATCTATACTAAAAGGGGGACTGGCTGTGGGCAACACACAAGGGGACATAAAGGGGGGCTGGCAGGGGGCATGAAAACATAATAAAGGCATGGCTGGGGACAATACACAAGGTTGTGGGGTCACCAATACACAAGAGGGCAGCTGGGGCCATTACATGAAAAATCAATACTAAAGGGAGGGGCTGGCTGGGAGAGATTCACAAGGGGGCAACAGAAAAGGGGGGTTATTGACTAAGCAGTGTGGCAAATACATTTTTATTTGTTGTAGCTTACCCCAGATGTGGGTGGCAGTGTGGCAGAACCTGTCCTGGTGTGTGTGTGTTGGTGTCTGTGTGGCAGACCTGTGCGTGGTGTTGGTGTTCAGAGCTGTCCTGGGTGTGGTGTGTGTGTTTGGGTGTGGGTGTGGGCAGAGGCTGTCCTGGTGTGTGTTTCTGTGTGTCGGTGTGGCAGAGCCTGTTCCTGTGTATGTGTGTTTGGGTTTTGGTGTGGCAAGCCTATCCTGGTGTGTGTGTGTGTTTGGGTGTCGGTGTGGCAGAGCCTGGTGTGTATTTGGTTATCTGTTTCCTGGCACTTTACTTACTGTTGAAATAAAATAAACTATTTAATGTTTATTTAAATTTAGATAAAACGCCCTCCTGAATTTGTCGTCACTTCAGAGGACAAAACTTTCTAGGCTCAGAAATCAGTGAGAAGAAAATAAAGGTTTTGTGTTATTTACTCTATTAAAATCTGCATATTTTATTAAGAAGCATTAATGGAAGTAAATTGTGGCTTTAGGCGTCCCGTGTATGATGACATTTTTTAGTGTACTGATTACTCCCAATCCCATCACATAAGATTCCATCCTATATTATCTATATTATGGGACGCGAAGCCAGGTGAGTCCTAACAGGAGTCACTTGGCTCTAACAGCAGAGTGATAATATATTATTCCTACTATGTATAGACCTTTTTTAACATCAAGAGAAATGTTAAGTAAAAGGATAATTCAAGCTACATTACATACTAAATAGGCCACAATATTTTAGCCAATGGGGAAAATGAGTGTGGAATGTAAAACATATAAATTGTGATTCCATTCCACACATACACATACTCAGAACAGAGTACATTTTCATAACAATAAACATAATGGCTGTGGTAGTCTTTTACTATATATATATATATATATATAATACTAATATATAATACAAATTATTATCAACTTCTCCCAATACGCTTTTATAAAATTAAAGCCTAAAGACATAAATACAATTATTAATACCGTATTTGCTACGAATATAAACACCACCCCCACAAATAACAATATTAATTAGGAAAAAAAAACAAAAAGCTGAATATAATGAATTAACCTTAATGACAGGGAAAATAATTTTAACTCCGCAGTAATATGTAATTCAATGTATGCATATTTTTTCATGTTTTATAAGAAGGCTATGATTGAAGAGAATATATATTTTTTTTAATTTCCTTTGTATTATGACAGCCAGCCCACACTCTCACAGTATATGCACTCTGCCCCCAGAAATGCTTATAACCACTACATTGGCACTCTCTGCCCCATGGATAATGCCTTCACACTCTATATGTCACTGACTCCGAATCTTTACATAAGAAAGAAGAATCAGGAGACAGATGCCACCAGAATATCATAAATGACAAGTTCAATGACAATTACAAAGGTATTAGAACAAGACAAGTCAATCAATGCCGACAATTCGCAGAAGTAATGTTTAATATACCTTAGTCCACAATAGGGGAGACTAAATATCCATCCTGCCTCAATAACAGACATAATAAAACTACTAGCCCAGGGGAATGTAATCAACTTCAGGCAAGTTCCCAATGACATTACCACAGCATAACGTAGTGGGTGGCATATGGCAACATAGATGTCATATGCCATTACCCCTAAAAGACAGCATTCTGTTGTTCCCAAAAAACAGAAGAAAAACATCGTAAGGCAATGTGTCCATCTTGTAAAGAAAGATATTTCATTATATTTGGAAGTATAACAGAACTGTAACAGAACTCTGTTAATGAAAGATTCCACAGGAAAAAGTACATAGGTGTATGCAGTTTTGAATCCAGCATAGACAGTATAAGAATAAGTAGGTTCCCTAACAATGTTGTAACATATATAGAGAGAAAAAACCTGCAAACAGAAGGAAAATGAATTTAGAGAGATCAGAAAATCCAAGAAGAATAAAGTCTGTATAAGAAGATAAATTCATATTTCTCATGGTGCAGGTAGAAAGATCCTGTAAGACAAACGAAAAAATAGTTATGGCTTTTTTTTTTTTACATGCACCGAACTACAAGCTTGATAAAGGCCCTGTTTGGCCGAAACGTTGCTTTTTTGGTTTTGCTTTCTCTGAATAAAGCAACCCAAGGATTGGAAGCTGTTTGGGGTGCTGGGATTCTTCTCTGTTTGTATAGTTTAAAATCCAAACACTGTGCAGTTCACACTTTGTGTTAATGCCTCACCATAAAATCGTAAGTGTGATTATGTGCTGAAGTTTGGATTTAAACCTATAGCACTTTAATAAACCTGTTCACCTTCTGAGATTGAGTATTCTTTCTTCCTTATTAAAATACATATCCTTAATAATCATTATGATGGATGATGTGTTTGAGTTATAAAACCTTGAGAAAATTTTAAATTATGTAGCATTTGCTTAACCATTTGTTTTATTACAATTAAATGCACAAAGGATTCAGTGGACAAATAGATTATTATTTTAATTCAGATATACCATCATTAAAAAAATAATAAAGGACCAAACCCAGTGAGTTTCTCCTGCAAGAAGAACTGGGTGCCTGATAATAAGTATAATTAATATGACTGTATTACAAAGCTCCCAACCCTGGCCCTTTATAATGGAAAGATATGGTGGAAGGATATACCCATGTATCCACTGGGCAGCAACAGAATGGAGAACTGTTGCCCAGATTCAACATA
>VKOC01025577.1:0-19427 GCA_009364415.1 Spea multiplicata
CCCTGGGGTGAAACAGGTGAGCGGGTCGCCAATTGCCCTCTCATTCGCCTTTCCAATTTTTCAATGCTGCTGGTGGTGGTGCCAGCATCTCTTCTCTGCCAGTTCGCTTCCTGGCTAGAGTCATGCCCAAAATGTCCCTAATTGTAAGGGCAGTTTCTCCCCCCTGGCTGCCTCTGTCTGCGGTGTGGCAACGCCTGCTACCTCCGCCGGAGTGGCCAGCTTACGTTAGGGCCTTGTGTCTGAGCTCTGGAAGTCTGCTGCCAAACGTCTAAGACTGACAGTGTTTGGGTGCTTTGCCCTGGGGTGAAACAGGTGAGCGGGTCGCCAATTGCCCTCTCATTCGCCTTTCCCATTTTTCAACGCTGCTGGTGGTGGTGGTGGTGGTGCCAGCATCTCTTCTCTGCCAGTTCGCTTCCTGGCTAGAGTCATGCCCAAAATGTCCCTAATGGTAAGGGCAGTTTCTCCCCCCTGGCTGCCTCTGTCTGCGGTGTGGCAACGCCTGCTACCTCCGCCGGAGTGGCCAGCTTACGCTAGGGCCTAGTGTCTGAGCTCTGGAAGTCTGCTGCCAAACGTCTAAGACTGACAGTGTTTGGGTGCTTTGCCCTGGGGTGAAACAGGTGAGCGGGTCGCCAATTGCCCACTCATTTGCCTTTCCCATTTCCTTTTACATTTCATTATTTTCCTTCTGATACACAACCAACCAAACATAACACACACAATAACACATATAACACATATAACACACAGTGACATCACACATAACACACATACACACACACTTACAATGCACAAAACACAAGGACCTTTTCCTTGTTATTTGCCCTGGCCTTCACTCACTAATAGCATTACATTAACACTAACTCACACTTCACCCTATAACATTTTTCCATCCACATACCTGCCAACAGACCCAACTTTTTCAAGGACAGTCCTGCTTTTTTCCAGTCCTGTCCCATCTAATTTAGCTAAACTAGGTATGCAAAATGCAAATACACATAGGTAGTTATAGCTCGGTAGGTAACGCTACTATAAACATTTAATAAATATAATCAAGTACTAAATAATAAATCTAACTTTAAAATACATTTAAATAAACCCCTATTTTTTTTTTAAAAAAAACATTAAAATTAAATTATTATTATTTAGACATAATACATCTTTAACCAAACCAGTGCACTGCTACTAATCTTAAACATAACCGTACATTAACCCTAAGCTATTTTTTAGTTCTTGTCCAACATTTTTCCATCAGCATACCTGCCAACACACCCAAGATTTTGGTGGACAGTCCTGCTATTTTCCAGTCCTGTCCAGTAAGTAAGTTGGGTTGTTGCAAAGTATGCCATTGTAAATAGGTAGCAAATGTTAAGCATGTAAAGTGGTCCAAAATCAATTTAAAAATGTAAAATATTCCCTATTCTTTTATTAAACATCTATGGACAGTACACCTCGGTATGTGTGTGCAACTCTATTGGTCGTTTCGGCAGGGAGCTCGCCTGCCATCAACGAATGAAGTGCATTCTGCAGTTCTGCAATTCACTCGTTGATGCCAGACCAGCCCCCTGCTGAAACGACCAATAGAGCTGCACACACGTACCTTCACGGCAGCTGCTGCTGCTGTGATGTGTTATTAACCCCGTATTAACCCCTGCTAGGCAACCAGGAGGAAAACGAAGATTAAACGAGCACGAAGAATGTCCGCGAATATTCGCCCGAAGAGAAGACAGGAACGGGCGAATATTCGCGGAATACGAAGATTTTTTTTTTCCCGAAGACGAGCACGAAGACGAACACGAAGAGCCCCCTGGTGCCCAAGTCTAATAATTATCATGTGAGATCAAGAAAAAGATTCCAATCAACTGCAAAAGTCAATCAAAGTAATAAGAAATTATAATCACCAATTCAAAAAAGTCAGGTAATTTTATAAAAAGACCCGTAGCATTCCGAGCACATATGACACCAAGCGCTATCACTTTTAACACCTCCCTTCTTGGCAGCATTGCTGCTTGAATGTACACATCAGGAGCTGTAAATTTATACCTGAAGTGCAATGTGTGTGAAAAATAAACTGCAAAAAATGTATTACCGCAAAATTTGACAAAGGCTGGTAGTAGAATTAGTGCATGGAAAGAGCTAGCATTTGAAATACCCTGTCTAGTTTTCAAAAATATATATATAGTTTGATGGGGTAAATTGAACTGACCGGCTTCAAAGATGTCCAATTTGGGTGCAATAATACCAGATTTGAAAAAAATGGGTTTGAAATAACAATTATTGCCCTATCACTTGGAAGAAAAACCAAAAAAAAACCCCATAAAAGCATTGGGTATTTCTAAACTCAGGACACATATTATAATCTATTTAGCATGTTTTTTCATTAGCTTTTGTAGATGAGTAAAAGTTTGAAAAGTATTTTTGTTTCAATTTTTCACCATATTTAATGTTTTTATTTTATAGTAAATTAGATGATATGATCAAAAATATGGCATCTAAAAAAAACCACATCTACAACTAAACAGCAACACCGCAAAAATGTTAAAGCAACTATTTAAGTTTAACAAAGAATTGTCAGAAAACCCTGGTAATGAAAACTTCCTACTCAGAATGGCAAGAAAAAGTTAATTAAGCGTTTGGAATTACCTGTTTTTTTTTTCTTTTTTCCCATTTATAAACAATTTATTTTACTGCGGACTGATGAACTTTTAAACTCTTTGAAATTACACTGTATTCCTTTCCAGCTTTATGCAAATCAACAATTCTTATTGATCATAGGTCTCTTTTTGGCAAGGCATGGTTTACATCAACAGATGCTGCTTGTTAATAGCAAATTCTAAATGTGCAAGTGTTTTTTTATGTCAAAGTAGCTCTAAAACACACCTCCATTCCCATTTCATTAATTACACTCTGGGTTTGCTAATTCCTGACTCCAATAAGCTTTTGTTGAAGCAATAAACTTAGGGGTTTACATACTTTTCCCAACCTACACTGTAAATGTTTGATTTATGTATTCAATGGAGTATGATAATTAATAGGTACAAAAAAACTTTTTTTGTGTTATTAATTATAACAAGTGTGTTTGTTCATTATCATATTTAAAGACAAATGTATACATAAATACTGGTAATTCCAAAAGGTTCACTTACTTTTTCTATGGGGATCTGTTTATGTGAAGAATCCATTGTAATATGTATTTTGAGTACAGTATAAAAAGAAAGTTAACACCCAGTTCTGTTGGTATGATTTAAATAACGTATTTGCCCTTCAATAATTCTTGTACAAAATGTTCAAGGAGAAATAGCGCTTTCAATGATCGTCATAAAAATAAACAACTTCATCACATGGATAATTCTCCATACATTAAATGCATAAAAAGTCTAATTTACCTTATGGTGAGCAATTAAGAGCAGGAACATAGTACTAAGGTTGTTACATTTATACATCTCAAGGTCCTCACAGACTTTATGAGAACAATTGGCCATAATTGTTTTGATTTATAGGAAAATACTTAGTTTGTTAATCTGTCATTATAACAAAGTAAATATATAACTCATGTACATATCCAACTGTAAATGCATTTACTAGTGGTAGATGAAATGTGTTTTTTAAAAATATATCATCATCCATGTTTAAATTTAAATGGGTTGGAAGAGCATTGCAAAGTAGAAAAGTGAGAATTAGTAAGTAAGCCACAATTAGTAAGTAAGGCAATGGAGTGGTTAGGGCGATGAGTGCCTCAGCTAAGGTGGCCAAGAAGGATTAAAAACTTATTTTAGGGGCCAATCCACTCAAGTGACCCAGTACTAAAGTCTTGTCCAAAACACATTTACAGAAAGGCAATACATAAAAAGTACAGAATCCAGTCACCTTGTAAATATTGACTAAAGGCCCTGCTACTGTATGCACCCTGGTGGCAATTTGCTAAACGGCACATCACAAAGAACCAGGTAGTGGCCCAAAATTTTAATCAAGAGGGGCTCATGTATTAACTTGCTGATTGTAGTTTATCCACGGTTGCCTTATTTGTCAACATACTGTTATTCACACAGATACATTCAAATATATTTAAAAGAAAAACAAAAGCTGTATAGCTTAAAAATAACATAACTGTTGGTTTATAGTGCAAACTAGAGTGACTAGCTTTCTTTGAAAATATTAAGAACCCCCTAAACCAAACAATTCATGTCCTTAAACCTACATTTTATGTATTAATAATTACTAACAATTAAAAGGATGTGTCTGCCTTATGTATTGTATAACTGTACTAATATGACCAATCCAATGAATCAATTAGGCAATTTGATTTATTGGAGGCTATGTATAAAAAGTCAGTATTAGGGCTATGTATAAAAGATCAATATTGTACAAAGTTTGAAAAGAGGTATTATCAACATAGCAATTAATTGATTTGGTCCAATCAACAAAAACCTTCTGTTGGTTGCTATGGTGATTACAGCATTCTTTGCATCAGAAATATGTTTTATTTGTAACCCTCTTTGTGTTGAGAAGTCACAAAACCTCAAGTCAGCATAATGTTTAGCAATCCTTAAATGAGTAAACAAATAAAACACTTAATGTTAATACTGCTCTAGATTATGTAACAAATGTATGTGAAAAAGTTTGCCTATTGTAACATTTCTTGATCCTAATTTCAATCACGTATGGAGAAATTCAACATATATTTAACCAAATGAAGAATCATGTCTTTTCAGCCATGCTCTATATCCTATATTCAAAAGTAGACAAAGAAGGAGGATTAATATGTAAAGTACGGTTCATACCTTTTAATCGATAATGGAGGATCAAGAGAAATTGCATTCTAATCTCATAATCCTTTATCCTTGCTTAAATTAGCATACAGTATATCTATCTATCTATCTATCTATCTATTGCAAATAAAAAAGTATGTGCACATTTATATCATGAGAATCATATTATTCTTTATTTTCACATTATTAATACAGTAATGATTAGATTATACAAGTTTTATAATTTTGTTAATGAAAAAGAGCATTTATTCATATTTCAAATAGCTTAGAGTGCTGCTGTGTAGACACAGCGAGACAGTGAAAGTTGATAACCCAGACACGAGAATGTATTTCTACATGAGAGAGGTTACTTTAAATAGTAAGACTTCATTTTAATTTCTGATCAAAAGTATTTCACAAAAATAAATTTCTATGGCAAATAAAATGCCAAGGACTTCTAATACTTCACCCTCAGCTTCCAAATGTCAAGTGAAAAAATGTTTTATCTATCTAGATATATATATATATATATATATATCTAGATAGATAGATAGATAGATAGATCTATATATATATATACATTATTTGGGAGACTTGGGACAATGTCTTGTTTAATTTGTCACATGACAAGGGAAATGGTTATTTCATGTTTTGAAACATAACTTTTTTGTTAATAAATGATAATCACAGCTTTGACACCAACAGCTGATACGATCCCAGGTGAGATCCTGGTATAGCTGGTGAGATCCCAGATATACATGTTACTCAGTAAAACACTCCCTGTTACTGTCATTCCTGCCAACTAACCATTAACATTTTCACTTTTGGTAAATTGTTTTTATTAGGGGGTCTACAGCTCATTAACCAAAGAGTATACAATGATTACTAATAACATAAAAGCAGATTAGGCTATAACATCGGCATTCATATGCCGTTGTTCTCCCCAGCTTTGTGACTATAACAGTCTCCACTCTAATGAGATGGCTTTCCACAAAATTTTGGAGTGGAATTTGTGCCCATTCAGGCAAAAGTGCATTTGTAAGGTCATGCATTGATGACAAGGCCCGGCTCCCAATCGGTGGTCCAATTAATCCCAAAAGTGTTCATTGAGGTTAGGGTCAGGGCTCGGTGATGGCCACTTGAGTTACCCCACACCAAACTTGTCTGTATGGACCTTGATTTGTGCACAGGGACACAACCATGCAGGAACAGGAAAGGGTCCTGTAGCATTACAATTACCCTTCACAGCTATTATACCTACGCCACAAAACGTTACAGTTGGTGCTATGCATTACGGATGCTTTTGACGTGCTTCAGCCCACAGATTCCTGCTCTGTGAGTGTGTGTTGTCTACCATGAGGTGATGTTACTCCCAGATGGTGCCACTTCATAAAAATAGCACTTAAGAGAGCAGGGCAGAAATTTCACAAACTGACTTGTGGTAAAGGTGGGATCCTATGAGAGTGCCACGTTTAAAGTCACTGAGCTCTTAGTACGATCCATTATACTGCCAGTGTTTGTCTATGAACATGGCAAGGCTATGTACTTAAATATATAGGCCTTTTAGCAATGGGTGCGGCTGAAACACCCAAAGACAATAATTAGGAGCGGTGACCATATACTGCAGCTGCCTGAAATTATTATTATGCAAAAACTAAAACCATTTTTGAAAAGTTATACTAAATTCATACTTGCAAAAAATTGGTGAGATTTCCCCTTTAAGTACACATGTAAATTATGTTCACGCCTAATCTTGCAGATGTGTAGCCAGTTGCATAACAGCGAAAATCTTCACTCCTCAGTTTCAGACACAGATTACAGTTAACAGGATGTCGTTTATGTAAATTCTTTATAAAAAAACATACACAGCAAAATGGATTTTTACAAGTTCTTACCAGTACACCAGTTAAGACAAAGTATCAACAGTTATATAATATTAAGTTCCCTTTTTCTGTGACACAATCACCCTCCAACAAATTAAAAAATATTTGGGAAATGTATAATATTAAAATAAGGTTGTAGTTTGTCTTATTTATGAAGGGACACCAGGATTTTGTCCTACAGCCACACTTTATTTTAATAATCTAGTAGCTAATACAGTGGTGGAATTTAAACATACATAGTATAGGCATAAAGCTATCCTGAATCTAAGACAAGACCAAAAACTGATTATGGTCTGAGTCTTTACATCAGAAAAAACGGGCAGACTACATGGGCAGAATGGCTATTATCTGCTGTCAAATTTTATGTTTCTGTTGTTGGTTTATACAATGACCCATATTCAAAAGAAAGTTCCCTGGTCTTTTGAAACACAAATACTACTACAGTTGTAGCTGGATTTGTTTTCTACTTAATTACATAAAGAACTGAAACTGTTCATTGTTACCACAGCATCCAGCATTACATTTTTACATTTTACTAGGCTCCATAAAATCTACTTTCAATGCTCAAAGCCTGTTGGTTGGTGTGCCTTTTTAGTGCGATGGCCATCTTTTTTCTCCTATTGGCCTTTGCTGCTATGGCTGGAACGGCGGCCATATTGGGGGTTGGTGATACACTCGTCAGGCCTCTTCTCTCTGCTGTCCTCTATGTGTGTCTGTCGGTTCTGCTCCAGGCAGGGTCAGGCACCAGTGCAATTCACTGCTCTTGGCTGCTACTGAGGTAGTTCTAGGTAGTGTTCTCACTTACTTGGGATATTGTGTTGTTTTTTGTCTTACTAATAAAATGTATATATATAATTTATACCTAAATAATATTAAAAAATATATCAAATAGACAATAGAAAAGTGCACTACTAATTATTGATATGTTCTGTACTTAAGGGAGCTGGGTGCTACCCATGCCAGCAGGTGTGACCCCTGGGGTATATTCCTGCTCATTTTAATGGGGTACTTCCCCTGTTGCACTACTCATATATTGTGAATTACTGTGTGCTTCCCTGACCGCTTCCAGTGGTGAACATTGTTACTCTACTTGAGTTGGTTTATACCATTTACCATTTTTTCTGGAGTGCAACTCTACCATGTCTGCAGGAGAGCCTCAATACTCAGCACCTGAAGAGCTAAAGACTTGGTTATCTAATGAGACAATGTCACTGGACCAAGCCCTAAGTAGAGAGCTGGCCTACCTGCCCACACAAGGTGGTCCTACCGGTACCTCGGTGGACCCTAAAGATAGTCCTACTGGTACTCTGATGCCTCTGGAGCAACTTCAAGGAAGCGGGGTACCCCCCCCGATGGCAAAGGCAAGGCGCCCGCTAAGCGCCCTTTCAAGAATCCTGCATCTAAAGGCAAGTGAGGGCCCCCCCAGGTCTTAGAAGAGTCTAATAAGGACTCTGACCCAGATTTATACAATTTCGTTTGTCAAGCCGATCAGTCAGAGATGGAGTATGTGGATAATTTACTCGACAACCTAGGTTGGCCTCCTCAGATATGGAGGTATACATTGCAGAGGTGATGAGATCCAGCAAGGTGCCTAAGGCTGACGAAGTGGTCTTAGACATACTGGAAGAACCCTTCTTAGACCCAGAGAATATCAAGCACCCGAGGACGTCGGAATGATTGTCCCCGGAGCATATCAAATTTTCTCCTTAAGTGGATGAGGTGCCCTTTGGACAAAAGGGCACGCAATAATTTGAGGGTGGAGTGCCCTCGACCATCAGTGCCTCACAAGGTGATTCAGACTGGAGAGAGGCTACAGCGAGGGTACTTCAGGACACAGTACGCCATCCCACTCCTTTCTCAGCCCAGAAAGGGAACTTCCATGGCAGAGGCACATTGGGATCCCAGGGAAGAACATCTTTTGAGTACTACCCTCTTAAAACCCTCTTCTCAGATAGTTATCACCTTTATTAGCAACATTTTGAAAAAAAAGAAATGAAAAAGCTGGGAAAGTTTCGTCTAGTGATAAATCTACGGGAGCTAAACAGCTTTATAGTGTATTTCAAGATGGAGGGTATCTATCTTCTTTGCAAACTCTTGCTGGAACGGGACTGGTTCACCAGGCTAGACCTAAAAGACGCCTATCTTACTACTCCGGTCCGCAAGGATTGTTGAAAAATAGTTTTTTCAGTTGGATGCCAGACCCGGAATCCGAAGGTGTAGACGCGTTTCTTCAGGTCTGGCCCCACACAGCTGTGTATGCCTTTCCCCCTTTTCGCACTCATAGTGCATACTCTGCGTCAGGTACGCAGACAATCTGACGCTGATCACCCCCTATGGTCAACACAGCCGTAGTATCCAGCTCTATTGGAAATGTCATGGGCCGATCCCATTAATTTTTTTCATTCGAGCATCTCCTCACGAGTCTAGAGGGTGACTACCATCCCCTAATAGGACACTTGATATCACTTGGGGACCCGGGGATATGCCACAGTTATGGCAGCAAGCTAGAGACTTACTCAGAGATGTTTGGGCTCCAGGCACTAGGAAGACATACATCCATGCTTGGAACGTATGGCATATTTGGTGTCTGGGACAACAAGAGGATCCCTATTCGGCACCTCTACCTTGCGCTCTAAATTTTTTGGCCTCTCTCTTTGTGGAAGGCCTACAGGACTATAAATATCTGCAGGTTTTCAAAAACTGACCAGATAATGAAATGCTTTCGCTCAAACAACTTTCAGCTAAATTAGATGTTCTCCTTACTTTGGTGTCTTTTCGGCGATTTTCCAATATTTGAGCTTTTGATGTAGAATCTATTTCTTTTTCTCCATATTGTGTCCTCATGACTGTTTAACGTATGACAAAATCATTGTCTACTTCAGTTACTTACCCCTGGGTTGTTGATCATACTTATTGGACATTCTGTGTTTTGATTGGTTCTTTTAATATGATAATATATTCTTTCCTGCTATGGTGAAACAGTAAAGAAGGTAAAACAAATTCTTGCCTCCTGTCTTCAATTTAGATTATTCGAACACCAAGGCTAAAATAATCCCCAATTAAAATTCAAATGTAAACATTGTCTTAACTTTTTTAAGGTGAAACATTTCCAATCCATCTGCACTAATCCATTTTATTAAAGATCACCTTAAGACTAGGTTTCCACTTGGGTTTTTGTCCTGCGTTTTTTTTCTTGATGAAAAACACCAGGAAAACTGCCAAGAAAACTGCCACTGCATTTTCCTGCGTTTTGGCGTTTTTTCTGGAGTTTGTTCTGGAGTTTTTTGTGGAGTTTTTTTCTGGCGTTTTAGCCTTTCTGTGGAAATTGCTTTTTTTGACCTTAGGCAGTTTTTCCAGCCTTTACAAGTTAGAAGTTTCACCCAGCTAAAAGGGATTAGGATAAATGGCAAGTATCTGCCCTCTCCTGATGTCATTTACTTGGTAGAGTTCTACTTAAACGCCCCGGCGGACCCTTTTGTCTCTTTTCTGTGGTTTGTAAGGCATGCTTTATTCCGAATGTCTGCTCCTCTAGGAAGATTTGCCCCAAATGATGGTGCAAATTGTTTGCTGTTGCTTTTGGCGCGCAGGATCCAGTTGACGCGTCGCGTATGTTTGTTTGTAATGGCATGTTTGTTCCAAATGGTGTAAAATTCAATATGAACTTTGTTTTGTGTGAAACTGTTTGTTTCCAGCCTATTTCTCGTAGGACACACAGATACTGGGTCCATCCTCTGCATTGTAACTGTGGAAAAAAACGCCATAAAAAACGCCAAGGCAAAAAACCCACATGGCTTTTTCATGGCGTTTTTTCTCTCCCATAGACTTCTATTGGAGAAAAACGCCAAGATTTCCTTGCAAAAAACGCCAGAGTGTCAACATGCTGCGATTTTGAAAAACTGCCACAGAGCCCAAAAAAGCAGAAAAACGCCAAAGAGGACTGAAAAAACGCCAAACAGAAAAACGCCAAGTGGATATGGCATTGTGCGATTTCCTATTGAAGAACAGCTAACATCTGGCTGCAGCGTTTTTTCACTAAAAAAACGCCATGTGGCTGAATTGGCCTTTTTATGGGCGTCTTAGGTTTTATAGTTATTAGAATGTTTTATAGTTATTTGTATGGCAAATAGTGCGACTCGGGTATGTATAAGGGGTGCATGTGGGTATAAGAGCTTGACCGCTAGAAAAACTACGGTATTTCCCCAAGTATAAGACGCTCCCTTGTATAAGACGCACCTTAATTTTGGGGGCCAAATTTTTTAAAAAAATATTACATAAAGTTATTGTACTGGCTGCCTGGGCATGATATGAGTGTGATTGATGTTAGCTGCTAGCAATCGTTAGCAATCACACTCCTATCATGCTCAGGCAGCCAGTACATGCACATCACTTTCAGCCTCCCTGATGCGAGAGATGTTTTTTAGGTGCAGGTGGCAGGATCTGGCGAGGGACTGAATGTGAGGGCTGAAGGAGAGGTTAGAGTCAAGGATGACCCCAAGGCATCGGGCCTGGTTAGTAGGAGAGATAGCCGCGTTGTTAATGGTGATAAGAGAATTTTGGTAGTGGAGTGGAGATGGAAGGAGGGAAGATCATGAGTTCTGTTTTAGAAAGATTAAGTTTCAGGTAGCGTTGTGACATCCATGAAGAAATAGCAAACAATCAATTGGTAATACGGATGGGAGATGGAGAAAGATCAGGAGAAGACAGGTAGATTTGGGTATCATCTGCATATCGATGATACTGGAGGCCAAATTAGTTGATTAGTTTGCCAAGAGATGAAGTATAAGGAGAGAACAGCAGAGGCCCAAGGACAGAGCCTTATGGGACGCCAACCCAAAGTGGAAGGGGTGATGATGTCTTGCCAGAGAAGCTGGCAGAGAAGTAACAGAGATCCAGAAGAGAGCTGTATCTCGAATGCCTGTAGAAGCAAGTGAGTCAAGAAGAAGGTGGTGATCAACAGTATCAAAAGCAGCAGAGAGATCCAATAGTATTAGAATGGAGAAGTGGGTCAAGGAGGGAATTAGAGGAAAGGAAGTTAGTAAGGCGATTGTACACAATCCGTTCAAGCAACTTAGAGGTAAAAGGAAGCAGAGAGATAGGGCGGTAATTAGTCAGACAGATGGGATCTGAGGAAGGATTTTTTTAGAATGGGTGTGATTAGCTCATGCTTGATGGCTGTTGGTATAGTTCCAGATGATAGAGAAAGATTAAATAGGTGGGTAAGTGATGGACCAAGCGATGGAAATAGAGACTTTGTGAGGGGATGGGGCCAAAGGGACAGGTTTTTGGGTGAGAGGAAGAATGAAGAGTGGCTATCTTTTCTTCAGTTGTAGGGGAAAAGACAGTAAGTATGGGATGATTGGAAAGAGTGGTGGTGAGTGGTGTAGGAGGGAGTTGTAAAAAAGAGAGGTCTTGTCTAATAGTCTCAATCTTGTCTTTGAAGTGGGTAGCAAGATTCTGGGCAGTGAGAGAGATTTGTGGTGTGGGTATGGAGGGACAGAGAAGGGAGTTGAAGGTTGAAAAAAGGTGTCGCGGGTTGGAGGAAAGGGAGTATATGAGAGTGGAAAAGTAGAGCTGTTTGGCAAGAGAGAGGGCAGAGTTGTAGGTGTGAAGCATGAATTTATAGTGAGTAAAGTCTTCGCTGGATTTGGATTTTCTGAAGAAGTGTGGTTTTGGTATGCTACGGTTGGCATTTCAATGGTCGGGGGTAACATTTAATTGGAGCTATGTTGTCGAGAGATGAGGCAAGTGTATTGTCATAAAAAGAAGCTGCTGAGTCTGGGCAGGAAAGGGTTAAATGGACAGTAAGAGAGGTTCTCGTGAGGCTGACAGTTGGGTAATGGTATTATCTGATAATGGGCTACATGTATGAGGTGAGCGGTGCAAGTTAATTTTGTTAGGGGTTAGCAGTGGAGAAAAAGAAAGAAGGTGGTGGTCAGACAGAGGGAAGGGGGAGATGGAGAAATCTGAAAGGGAGCATGATCTGGAGAAAACCAGATCAAGTGAGTGTCCTTCAGTGTGTGTAGGGGAATAAGTCCATTGACAGAGACCAGAAGAGGATGTCAGGGAGATGAGTTTGGAGCTAGCAGAGTTGTTAGATATATCTAAAGGAATGTTAAAGTCATCCATAATAAGACAGGGGATATTAGGACAGAGGAAGAAAGGGAGCCAGGCAGAAAAGTGGTCAAAGAACTGTGAGACCTGGAATGCGATATATTACTGCAATTTGAAGAGAATGAGAGGCTTAGTATATGCTGGAAGGTGCAGTGAGGCGACAGAAGGATGCCTACACCACCACCCTTTTTGCCATCAGGCCTAGCAGTGTGGCTGAAGTTTAAACCTCCAAAGGAAAGTGCAGCAGAGGCAGTAGTATCATGGGAGGGGATCAGTAAGTGCTAGGAGGTTAAAAGTATGGGAGAGAAAAAAGTCATGTATAGAAGCAAGTTTGTTGCATACTAAGCGGGCATTCCATAGGGCACAGTTAAAAACAGAAGGGAATTTATGGTTGGAGATGATAGGGATAAGGTTGTTTAGGTTGCGCATGTTGATTGAGTTTACTGGCATAGGGATTTGGGATAGTGTGCAGGTAACTTTTTTGGTGTTTGTTCTATGTATGATGAATACTATAGCCGTGATTGATGGGAGTTTGAGCGTAGTGCTTTCTTCTGTGAGTTTAGTGGTTGACAGTGGTAGGACTAAGGAAGAATAAGTGGGGGACAGGAGTAGCAGAGCAAACACAGGCAGGTTTCACATATAAAGGTTTAGCGGTGAGGTACTGGGGTAGCTGTGAGGGAGAGATGGAGAAGGAAATGATTTGGAATGGTTTAATTGGGAGTAAAGGGTAATAAAGGCATCCAAAGAGATGGAGCCCTCTACTGGCATGTTTAAATAGATCAGGTGATTAACTTTTCTTTTCAACTTAGACAAAAATGCTTAAGATATCCTTTTTGCCATTGTATGAGTTTCTCTTGTTGGCCACTCCTTACCACCTTGTAGAGTTTTAAAAATTCTTGCTACACCTAGAGAATATAATTTCAACATATTGATTATATATAAACCACTCATATGACACAGCCAATAAACATAAGGGGCTCTCAGTACCTGATACTTCTGTCTGGCAATACAGCTATTTAAGTAATTCACTCTAAGAAAAGCTTTTCAGGAGGAAGATCTTTAGCTAAACATTTGAATGTTTGTGTATTTTATAGTTCAATTAATGATCAAGAAATGAATCAGAGCATAATAAAGATCTTCACAACCTGGAAAAAAAACATTATTATTCGTGCTGTAGTCACTATCGGTGTAAGTCCCTAATTAGCTGCTCATGGAAAAGATTTTTATTGTTGTGTAGAACTGTTACATGAATAAATGTTTCCATATTATTACAATCACAATGTGCTTCACTTTGCCGGGTGGTAGAGCATTGTTAAGGAAAAAAAAGCTGCTTTACATTGTTTAGCACCAATATATTTTTAACTTGACTAATCCAAATCTTACTTGCAAATCTTCTTGTCTGTGTGATTATAACATATATACCGTATTTGCTTGACGACCCCCCAAAATTAGAATTTTTCATATTTAATAAAAACTATGATTGAGAAAAATTAATTTTTTGTTTTTATTTCCTTTTATTTGCCAACTTGCCCCACATATGCACATCTGCCCCCCAGATATGCCTTATACCCCCTTATATGCCACTCTACTCCCCCAGAAATGCCTTATACCCCCTATATACCACTATGCCTCCCTGATATTCCTTTTAATCCCCTATATGACACTTTGCCTCCCTGATATTCTTTTTAACCTCCTATATGCCACTCTGCCTCCGTGATATTCCTTTTAGCCCCCTATTTTTCACTCTGCCTCCCTGATATTCCTTTTAACCCCCTAAATGTCACTTTGCCTCCCTGTTATTCCTTTTAACCCCCTATATGACACTTTGACTCCCTGATATTCTTTTTAACCCCTATATGCTACTCTTCCTCCAGAAAGCCCTTTAAAAGCCCCTCATATGCCACTCTTACCCTCCCCTGACTTACCAGTGCTTCTTTAGACTTCTCCCCATGCTCCAGATTCCTTTGATTCTAGTGGGGCAGCCGGTGGAGGACCTGAGCTGCTGCCGGCACTTCCCCTGGAGCTTCTATGAATGAGCACCGGAAGGTCATGTGAAGCCCCGGTAGAAGTGGAGGTTGCGGACACCCACCGGCTGCCGGAGAGGAGGATCCAGTGCTGCCAGGGATCTGGATCTTAGTCGAGCAAATACGGTATATTTTATATATATATATACACATATCTTTTTATGATACTGAAAGGTGCTAAAGAGATACTCTATACTGTTATTTCTATACTGTTTGTGCATTGTAGCACAGAGAATAATATGGATCAATAATAATCCTCTTTAATATTAGTTCTCTTGTGATCTCTTAAACAAGAGAATAACGATAGGACAAATTGCATCCATTGATTTTAACAGGATAACTTTCCTAACAGTGACTAAGAAGACTTTCGGACAAAGGAAGAAGACAGTACGCTGCAGCTTCTTCAGCAAGTAAGGAGAGTTTTTTTGTGTGGGGGAGGCAGGCAAAACATATATATGACAGCACTTTTAAATTACTTTAACCACTGGCAGTTATCTAAATTAGCGTTAATTTTCTCCTCTCCCGTTTAGTGAACCCACACAATTTAAAACCTGCTAAATAAATTATGCTATTTGTCCTGAGTTTAGAAATATCTTTAAAGCTAGTTAATGCAATATATCCCATCAAAACATTTATTTTTGAAAACTAGAGACCACAAGATATTTTAAATGCTGGTATTTTAACCTTTTCCATGCGCTAATTCTACTACCACCATTTGTCAAACTTTGTAGTAGTAATTTTTTTTTTGCTCCTGCTATATGTCACTGCAAACAATACCCCAACATGTGTTCAGCAACATCTCCCGAGTACAGTGATACCACCAATGCATGGGTTTGTTGGGTTGTTTGGGAGGTAAAATTCCATATTTGGTAAGTGCTCATTTTTTAATTTGGAGATATGACATATGGTCCTTCTGCCACCATTTCCTATTTGGGACAGCTTTGAAGCTGGGCAGTTCAGTTTACCCCCTCAAATCATGTATTTTTGAAAACAAGACACCCCAGGGTATGTTAAATGCTGGTATTTTAACCATTTCCATGTACTAACTTTACCACCAGCCTTTGTCAAAATTTGGGATGGTATTTTTTTGGTGTTTTTTTCACACACATTGTGTGAAAAAACAACACCCAATATGTTTTCAGCAACATCTCATAAGTACAGTGATACCACCCATGCATGGTTTTGTCTGGTTGTTTAGGGGCTAAAAGCCCACATTTGGAGCAATTTTGCCATTTTTGAGGTATGTCGGTTTAGTGATTATTCTCCTTTCCTGTGAATAGTGTACCCATGTAAACTATATATTGTTGTTTCAAGGAGAGATAGAGCTTTCTTTGATACCATAGTGGATGATTAGCTGAAAATTTAGAATGAGAAATTTAGTAAAACTAGCGAAAAATTAGAAAAAAAAAACCCTAATATTTTTAAAAATTTTCCCTCTGAATCCTCACAAAATTAGGTAAAGTGATGGAAAATCCCCTCCAAGTTTATCAGTTCAGGTGATTTCAGAAATACCTAATTTATATAGATTTTCTATACTTTCCCAGCACCAGGGAGCATACTATAAGGTGTACATTTTTTGTATAATTGTTATGCCTATGGCTTAATGGGTTTGGGGGTTGTGAACGGGGGTGAATGGGTTATACTTGCTAGATGTTATGCTAGGGCAATGGGATGTAAGATGTTTTAATGTTTTATGGTTATTATCTTTTTTATTTAGGGACCTCCTGAACATGCCAGTGATGTCATAATTTTTTTTATTATATATTATAATATTTATATTATTATTTTTAATGATTTTTTATATATTATTTTTTAAATGAATAAACTTTTTTTTTCTTTTTTCTTTCAGGACGGGAGGGGGAGTGAGAGAGATGGTTTCTCACTCCCCTCCCTGCGATCCCCCTGCACCGATCACACTGTGATCTCTATGCAGGTCCTCACAGACGTGCATAGAGATCGCAGCGTCTGTGCCTCATCGGAGGACAGGATATCACCTGCATGGGATATCTTGTCCTCCGATGTACTTCCGGGTTACGTTAGCAGTGAAGGAAGGGAATGCCCGATCACGTGATCGGGCAATTTAAAATGTAACAGCTTTCCGGCTTTCATGCTGGAAGCTGTTACATCAGATCGGATTCTGCTGTCAGTGGGGAGTCCAGGCTGTCAAACGACAGCCTGATCTCCCGTGCAGCGGCAGGGATGTGTCCCTGACGCAGGGATGTGTCCCTGTCGCTGCAAGAAGTGCTGGACGTAGTGGTTTCTTGAGAGGTGTTTTTTGGACGTCCCGGTATGTCCATAGGGGAATGAAGGGGTTATGGGGCTTTGTGGTGAATCACTTTGCTTGCAGCAATGTTATTCACCAAAGGCCCTCCAAAAGGCAAGGCCCTTGGACTCTACATTGTCCAAATACTGTTTGTAAACTGTAAGTATATTGTCATTGATAATACACACGACCATAATCTTTTCATGGTTTTGCTACCAATCTTTCCAAAAAATGAGATGAAAACTAATTACTCCAAATTTCATCTGTTCTGCATGTTCACTCATTTATCATTTAACTGCTGTTTACGCATAGAGCAAATCTGAAGTTCTTATGATTTCCCGGTAGACCCTGTTTGAAATAATAAAAAATTGTAAAGTAATTTAAAAGATGTTTTTACTATTCGCCAATTAATTGTGTACTTCTTCATTTTTGGGGTAGTAAATCAAAATGAATTTCATTTTTTTCTTTTTATAGCAAATATGCAACATTGAATGACATTTAGAAAATGTTGCCTAAATTTAATTTGTTTTACTTTACTTCTTTTTAATCTCTAACTGAAAATGATTTATGTTTGGTCGAGGCGATCATGAATCCCTTTCTCAACTTGTTTAACCCCATGACATGCCAGGCAGATTTGATAGACTCCCTTTTTTCAGGATATTTGATTTATAGCTCAGATATTATATTGGGAGAAGATCATCATGTTCACTTCATTAAAACCTTAAAATTGGTAATAATGAGAATTGTCGTGTCAAAAAAAGCTACACAATACTAGCTACATTGCCCTATTACGCAGATACCCATAGGTTTATGTGGAGTAATTGGGGAAAGTTTTCTAAAAGATATATTGTCCAATAAGAATTATGATTCTGACAAACTAATAAAGATTTTTTGGATATTCCACATTTAGTAACAAAAACAGACAATTGTATTTTGGTAATTAAATCATTCTTTAAACTACAGTATGCAAACAAGAGAAGGGAAGAGAAAAGGTAGAGAATCATACGACAAGAGAAAAAAAGAAGAGATAAATAGAGAAAATTGGTAAGGAGCAAAGAGTGAGACACATACATATACATACATATACACACAGATACTTATACTAACACATACACATGTAGAAAAGTGAATGTACATTGCGCCTGGCGTCTAGATTAGCTGCAGTTCCCTCTGGTGTCTTAACCAGCAAAAAATGAATAAACATAAACAAGTGGTTGTTCGCTTATTACATCAATGTGCAAAAAAGATTGGCACCTTCATTCTCATAACATATATATATACATGAAAAAAACAAATATACAGTACAATATGTTGCACTATATAAAGGAAGCCCAACAGAGGGTGAATCGCGTAGTGTGAGTTGTTTGGAGGTTGATTTTGAGGACTCTTTTCTTTGTGAATTCTTAATTCCAGATTTTAATGTAAGATGCTATGTTTGCCCTTATGTAGTAATAAATATAATTGTTTACCTAATTTTCTTTTAACAGTTTAAAGGAATACAGCCACCTTAAGTGTCTCCACGAGTGCATGCCATGAGCTATGAACTGCTCTGAAATTAGTGAGTGAGCATTATCTCAAATCATTGTAGCACTTTATTTAATTTAAACATATTGCACTATATATTTGTTTTTTCCCATGTATATGGATCCTACATTATGAGAATGAGGAGGTGCCAAGTTTTAATCTTTTTTGCACATTGGTGTAATAAGCGTACAACCCACTTGTTTATGCTTATACACTGTAACTGAACGTCCTTTAAAGCACAAGGAGTTAGTCAGAGATCTTTCAGAATCACTTGTCTTCTAAGGTAATATAAAAGCCAGATCCAGATAAAATTTAAATATTTATTTTCTTCAAATCAGCAGCTAAACAAAAATACAACATAAACAAAAATAAACCCTTGCTCATCTGAGCACTAACTAAACACGGGGTTTTGTTTCCTCTCGAAGTTGGGGTGGCTTCCACACTTCCAAACAAACACTCCAACCAAACAAAATAAATCCAGCAAGGCTTTTGTCCAGCAGCTCTCTTGTCAGGAACCACTTTTTCGCTGACCTGAACCATGGCTTTTTCATACCTGTGCCATTTACATCTGCTACCACTAGTGGCCACCCTCCGCCCTCTGGAGCACTCAGAACTCAGGTGTGCCTTATTACCTGGGTTGAGCCCTAGCCAATACATACAGCTGGGCCTTGTTACCTTGATTACCCTGCCTTTATGAACCTGCCCTGCCCTTCAGTCAGGGCCTTTGTATTGTAGTCTATGGACCTTCCTGCTGTGGCTCTGCACCTGTACCGTTACGGACTCCCTGCTATTGCGTCCTTCCAAGAGGACTCCCTGCTATTCCGTCCTTCCAAGAGGACTCCCTGCTATTGCGTCCTTCCAAGAGGACTCCCTGCTA
>VKOC01025578.1:0-55431 GCA_009364415.1 Spea multiplicata
TACTGAAGCAGACATTGACGGAGTTGCAGCATAACTGCTATCATTATATACTGAGGCAAATATTGACAGTGGTGCAGCATAACTGTTATTATATACTGAGGCAAACATTGACGGTGGGGCAGCATCACACCTATCACTATATACTGAGGCACAGCACAACACCTATCACTATACATTGAGCCAGACATTGCCAATAATGTAGCATAACCCCTATCACTATATACTAAGCCAAACATTGATGTGGTGTAGGCCTACTGCTTCAGTGTCTGGATTAGTATATAGGGATGCACCAAAATGAAAATTCTGGACCGAAAATTCAGCATTCACTGGACCGAGACTGAAAATGACCCCCCCTTTAAAAAAAAACCCACTTTATTAAATTGGACAAAAAAAAACAACAACAATATAATATAATGTCTATATATAATATATATATATATATATAATTACTAACAAGCAATCACACTCCTAATCATGCCCAGGCACTATTAAACATGAGACACTAACATTCCCAGACACATATACACCATCATACCCCATACTCATGATGATGTCACACTGCGACCTCTAATTTTTTAGCCATGTCGCACTCATAACTTCTGCCTTCCCCTTTCTTCTTTTTTACCATCCTCTGACCCCACTATCCTAGTCACTGCTCTCTAGGCTCTGCCCCTACTCGCTCCTATGCACCCAACTTACGCCTAACCAGGAAGACCTTACCTCTATAACTAAAACTAAGACTGTGGGATTCACGATTATCAGGAGATGCTAAACAATTTTGTCTGGGTTTCTCTGCACATACCCTGTCCAAAAAAAAATCTAAGCAACACAGAAGTATTGGTGAAAAAAAGCGTAGGAAATAATTTCTGCGGCCACCTTTGACAGTGATTGGTGGCCAAATAGCTGCATGAAGAATGCCCAAATACCCCTGATACGATAGTGTGGGTTGTCTGTTTTACAAAAATATATAGTATTGTGGGTATTTTTGGTTTATTTGTTTTAAATAAACAGTTGCAATCCCATCATACCTGATGTAAACATTCTACAGCTTTGTAGAGAATATTTTTTTTCTAATTTCCACTAGTTTTTACTAAATTTCTCATCCAAAATGTTCAGCTAATTAACTATGGTATTAAAAGAAACCCCCCTTACATGGGTACACTATTCGCAAGAAAGGGGAATAATTGCTGAACCGACGCAAAATTGCTATGGGACCGGAGGTACCAAAAACCCCTGGGAAAAATGTGTGTGGGCACACTTAACATAGCAAAGAGGCATGACGGCTGAACTAATATATGCTAATAATAATAGAAAATAATAATAACATCCAAAATATATCTTTAATTCCCTTCTACATTCCTGTCTCGCAGGTTGAATAGGTTGTAGCAAGCGCCGCGCCTGGCACTGGCTAATGTTTACCATGGCAACGTCCCAGGTTTGTAGTCGCGCCCCTTCCCATCATGCACTTCGCTGCAAGCGCCGGATTGGACGGTTTTAAAAAGAGACGGCGGTCTGGAAGGTGCGTGCGGATTATATGTCGGTTGCTGGTTTCGGGAAGTTTGTGTCTGTAAGTGTTGGGGCTGCTTTTAGTTTTATCGTTGTGGTCCGTGGGATCGCATCTGTTTAAGTGTCAGGCTGTGTCTGAGTAGGACATGTTGGAGCGTCCCTTTCTGGGCATGGAGCCGTTACTCGGGTGATCCTGTGTGCGCCCTTCCTGTTTTCGCTACTGGTGTTAGGATCTGTACTTTCTCTTGTTGGCTCCGGTTATCTTCATCCCGTGTTTTACCCGGATAGTCGATTACTTTAACACAGTTGATCCCGAGTTGTCGTTCCCTGATCTTTATGCCCCCCCCGTGTCTTTAGAGTTACTTTCGGCGGAAGTGTTAATTATTCCCAGTAGGGAATTTGAGCAAAGCCTGGGTTGACAACGCAAAGGATCACTGCAAGGGTTTGAGGATTACCAGTTGTCAGGAACATAGGTGTTTTAGATGGGTCTGTATTGCTGTCTGTTACATTCTCTGATGACAGGTGTACTGTTAAGGTATCTGTTGCCCCCATAGTGTTCTATACGTTGTGCCAGGCGATGCTAGTTGATGCAAGGCTATCTTATGTAATATAAATAACAACATATAGCTGTGGATTGTCATTGCCTTTCTTATCCTCCCATCTGACAGCCTTGTGTGAGAATAGAAGCTTTTAGTTACAATACATGCATTGACAGCATACGGCTAAAGAGGTGCCCGTTTACAATCATATCATCATATCTACTGTGTTTCTATCCGCCTTTCTTGTACATAGAGGTGTGTGATGACTCATTGCAACTATAAAATGTCATTCTGCTTATACATCTGTTGGCAATTTTGCCTGTTTGATCCTTTTTTACGGTAGTTTTGTTTTTTTATTTCATTACCTTTTTGAGCACGAGCAAATCAGGGGTTAATGTCGGCATGCCTCCAGTGTTCGCCATGCTTTAGTAAAATAGCAAATATATCAAAACAAATACCGGTATATACAACAAAATTTCCTGTCATACCTAGTCCTGTAAGAAATGTTTAACATACCCTTCACTAGTTACCCAAAGTAAATAAATAAAAACCCAGAAATATACAAACAATATGGGATAATTTGAATGAAGGGGGGGGTTGTACCAAAACCTAATGCATGTTAAACTACACGTACTCCCCCCTACAACCCTTTAGGTGACCAACAGCAAGTATATCTCATCCCTGAAGATCTGTTCATTCAAACACATCTCCTGCACGCAAAGTAGCTGGTGGGCAAGTGAAGGCGCAAATGCAGATCTCTGTAATTCCTGTGGCTGTGGGGATACCTTGTACGGGACATCTCAGCTGTTATATGCATTAAATTGTATGTGATGGCAGGGGTTCCCCTTTAAACTACAACTCTTATTGCTTATACCTTTTGCTTACTGTACTTGTTAACAGTTTCTTCTTTCTTTTGCTTGTTGAAGATAACATGGAGTCCACCGAGGACCATATGCTTCCTCGCAGGCCATCATATCTTGGCGTGGGGATAAATCTTCCAGAAATGTCAGAGCCCCAGTCAGTTGATGACATCAGAACCAACCTGGCTGACAAATTTCTTTTACTTGAGGGATCTGATGCTGAACCTAATCAGGTATTGCTAGAAACCGCCACAATAATTAAAAGTAAAGTGACTGGTGGAACATGACTAACAAAAATATACGGTGGAGGGGAAAGACACAAGTGTTTTCTCCTTGAGCGTAAAATATAGGGTTATATATGGTAATGTAAATTCTAATCTACATTAACAACCTGTTTGAACTTATTTTGTTCCAATAAAAGTTTCTGCAGATATTTTTATTGAGCTGATTTATTTAGGCCATCTTTGAAGCCTGTTCCTCCATAGAGTGTTTCCTGTTTACTAATATTCCTTTTTGATTTCTAGAAAAATTCCTCAGACTCCAATGAAAATATGCACGTTTACTTGAGAGTCCGGCCATTCACTTTATCTGAGATCGAACAAAGAGAGGCGCAGGTAAGGAACATTCATTAAGATACATTGTTATTGATAACACTGACTGAACAAACCATAGTGGGAATTTAGCGTTCATAAAATTCTGCTGGAAGTGGCTTATCTTTTGATGGACGTAATTGACGCTTTGAAAGTATCTCTTTCATGTAGCTCTAGTATTTATTCTGCCTTCTGAATATGCATGTACCCAGCACTTTAATTTAATTTGTTCGTTTTGTTTTTTTTTTCTTCAGGAATGTGTCAGTATTCCAGATTTCAAAAGCGTTTTGGTCCGAGCACCACAAAGTTCCCAGGCTGGTAGACTCAGTGACAAGGGCCTTTGTCCAATGGCTCAGAAATTCACGTTTACTCAAGTAAGAGAATATTGTTATATTTTGCTAATGTGGAATGGGTTGCTTAAGAAGATGCTTTAGCATGTATGGCCTGTTAGTTACAAACCAATTGTGTGGGTAGGACCTGAACGCATCTCGTGTATGGCAACTGGCTAAGGTGTGGGGAAAGTGGCAAATACATAAAGTGGGAAGCCTGTAGACTCTCCCTTCCATTCCTTTTCAAAAATATAAAGGGAATCACAAAGCTATCGTATGCTGCCTGGAGTGTCCCTCTAACATGCTGCCTTTGTACATTGTTACCCTGGGCTTGAGCATGGCTCCTGGATACAATATGCTCCTAAATCCAACAAATACTTTTCAACTGCTATCGATTAACAAATCAATTACTTTGTGTGTTTGAATGCAAATATAATATGTCTTGATCTCTTAATAAATCTGTGTGTGAAAAAGAAAAGGCATCATTAATATATCTGTACACAGGTGTAAGGATTGGGTAATTTAAAAAAAAAAAAAAAAGTCCAAAAACATTGTCTAACATTTAGGCTTGGTAAAACTTTTCCTAAACAAGAAACTAGCAACCTCTTTATTATAGCAGCCATAAATTACAGTTGCCAGTGATTGAAGCACTCGTATCGCTATTAAATATAAAATAAAATGTCCGCATTAAACACTTATCGTGGGGATTTTTCATGCAAGTATTAAGCCATCTCAAGTTTTGTGACGTTTCGAGGTTTGAAGGCAATTTTGTTTTTTGTTTTTCTTTTCAAGATCTATTCTACTGTTAAGATGTTGATTTGGTTAAAGCAGTCTTTAATGTGGACAGAAAGTAGATTAGACAATGGCTGCTTCCTATCCTGGCTTCCATGATCTAAACTTTGAATACCTCTAAAAATAAGTGCATTTATTGCCAAACAAAAAGCAAACATTATGGGTGTTTTTTATTCGTGTTTAGTTATGCTAATCCCCTCTTTACACTGCTCTGTTCATTTGTGCTAGAAAGATTGTTGTTCTAATACAAGAGTTGGGACTGGCTAAAAGTGGACTTTTCTTCCCTCAGGTCTTTGGTCCGGAGACAACCCAACCTCAGTTTTTTGAAGGGACTATAAAACAGCAAGTGATTGATTTTATGAAAGGTCATAATCGACTTATTTTTACATATGGTGTGACCAATGCAGGAAAGACTTTTACATTCCAAGGTAAGATTTTATTACATGGTTTACTCAAAGTATTAATACATGTGTGTGTTGGGAAGAGAATTTCATACACAGTATTGACTCGATTATACACCCCCTCCCTCCCCCGACTTACCAATGCAGACTCCCGGGTGTTTAGCGGGGGACATCTGCACGATATGCGTAGACAACTTCCGGTGCCGGCACTTCCCACAAGAGATTGTTAAAGCGCATCATGCAGACGTTCAATCTCCCTTGCCGGCATTAAAAAAAGTGCTGTTTCGGTGCCTTCCCAAAGGAGATAACCCACAAACAAGGTATCCCTAGATAGTTTGGGATCCCCTTCTATGCCTGGTCCACACCTTGACTGGTCGTGGAGGTCCCAGGTTTATACTTCACCAGGTCAGGACTGAACTCTGACCAGATGAAGAGTTCAAGGGTTTTGGATGTCATTCATGTATAACTTTTGTCCCTAAAATTTGGTCTGATCTTCATCTAAGTTACAAAATCTGTTAACAAATTACACACAATTTGTGTGTGATCGTTCTTATCCATATTCAATATATCATTCAAACAATCGGTGTGGGTTGGAAAAAGTATGTGAACCCTTAAGCTAATGACTTTAACAAAAGCTAATTGGAGTCAGAAGTTGGCAAACCTGGAGTTTTTTCCAATGGGATTGAAGGTGTGTGTGTTAGAGCGAAGTTGTCTAAAAAAAAATTATAGTATGCTCCTCGCAAGAAGCATCTGCTGATGAACCTTGCCAAGAAGCATCTGCTGATGAACCTTGCCATGCAAAAAAATCTCAGGCCTACAATTTGTTGACTTGCATGAAGATGGAAAGGCTTACAAACTAATCTCTGAGTTTGCATAACCATCAGTCCACAGTTAGACAAATTATTTATCCATTGTGATGATTTATTACTGTAGCTACTCTCCTTAGAAGTGGGTGCCCAGATATCTCAAAGGGCGTGAAAAGAACCCTACAGTAAGCACTAAAAGCTTTGAGGAGTCACTGGAGTTGTTCTGTTGATCTGTTTTCAATGTGGCAAGGAGTCTATGGCAGGACACCACAGAGTAAGACGCTGCTAGTCCAAAAAATATTGCTGCACACCTAAAAGTATTTTTTTGTAGACTGATGAAACTAAGGTTGAGGGTAGAACATGCATCGCTATGGTGCAAAAATGGCACTGCATATCCACATGAAAACATCATCCCAACAGCGATGACTGGTGGAGAGAGTTAAATGATTTTGGGCTGCTTTGTCGCTCTAGGGTCTGAACAGCTTGCCATCATTGAGGGGACAATGAATTCCAGAGTTTATCATTGTGTCATGCAGCATAATGTCTGCCAACTGAAGCTCAGTACAACTTGTGGAATGCAGGAGGACAATGACCCAAAATATAAAAATAACCCAAAATTTCCAAAATAATGGTTTAAAAACAAAAAAACGAAATCTGCTTTTGGAGTGGCCCAGTATTAGATTGATCCATCACGAAAAATGAATTATGTACGCAAGGGACAATATAAGCAATGATAATATCTCAAGGACCAATGACGCCATCACGATGCTTTGAGGCATGTTACAGCATGGACACGCTGAATTTCAAATTGGGCACTTCAAGGGTAAAATCTAGAATGTAGACATTGGTAGTTTGTGCAAAATAACACCATAATGTACAGAGCTGCAGAACGTGGTGATGCCTTTTATTGCTTATTATCAGTAGCAGCCACTAGATGTCCTTCTCTTTCTGCATAACTTGATATCTCTTGATTTGGTAAAGTATGGCTGCTGTATCTGTCGAACGGTCTAACACTGCAACAACATTTTATCTGATGGCTACTATGCTATATACCTGACAAATCAATAGAGAATATGCCGTTGTGTGTGTGTGTTGTTTTTATAATATATATTTATATATAATGTGTGTATTTACTGGTATACATATTGAGTTCTACATCGGTGATTATTGTGTTGTAATAGTCTGTCATAGTTTGTGGCAATCACTTGTAATATGGCACAGGAACCCTCAATAAGAATGGGTAACAGAAGTGGTCCTACTTGCAACTACTGAGGCCGCAAAGGAGGTTTTTTTTTTTGTATGTTAAGGTCTTATAAGTGACATTTTGTTACCATTAAATACAGTGCCATTAGCCATTTTCCCTTTTTTTGTTGCATTACAACCTGGAATTAAAATTGATTTTTATTTGTATTTCATGTAATGGGCATCCCACTCCCCCCCCCCCCGAAAAATGGTGTGTACAAATGTATTCACCGCCTTTGCTGTGAAGCTACTAAATAAGATCTGGTGCAACTAATTCAGAAGTTGCAGAATTGCTTAAATAAAGTCCACCTGCGTGCAATATGTGTCACATGATCTTGGTATATGTGTGTGTGTATATATAATAATATATATCTGGCAAGACTCCAGAGTCTGCAAAACACCACTGAGCAAAAGGCACGTCCAAGCTCTTTGAGGGGAACCTGTTCCAGTCTTCCAGAGATATGATACTGGGACAGAGGTTCACCTTCCAGCAGGACACTGCCCTAAGCATACTGCTAAGCAACACTCGAGTGGTTTAAGGGGAAAACACTTAAATGTCTTGGAATGGCTTAGTCAAAGCCCAGACCTCAATCCAAATGAGAATATGCGGTATGGCTTAAATATTGCTGTAGACCAACGCAACCCATTCATATTTAAGGAGGTTGGAGTAGTTTTGCCTTGAAGAATGCGCAAAAATCCCAGTGGCTAGATGTGCCAAACTTATAGAGCTTGTACCCCAAGAGACATGCAGCTGCAATTGCTGCAAAACATGGCTCTTCAAAGTATTGAATAATTTTGCACGCTCAAGTTTTGTGTTTTTGTCTTGTTTGAAGAAGTGGTAGGCATGTTGTGTAAATCAAATGATACAAATCCACTTTAATTCCAGGTTGTAATGAAACGAAACAAATGCTAAGGGATGAATACTTTTGGAAGGCTCTGTACATTGTGCCGGACATAGGGAAAGGAGGAAATTTACTATTATTCATAAGGCTACCAGGTGGCATCCGCACACCCTTCCTTAGAAGATACTTTTGAGTCAGAAGGCTTAAGCTTGGTGCTTTTAGCCTTAAACATGTGAAAGTCCATAAGTCCTTTGAATAATAATAGTAAGATATGTTCTGTCGTTTTGTACAAATGAAATCTAATTGAGGCAGGGTATGTTCTATGTGAACTAAAAGGGGAAAAAGCTTTAACTTTTGCTTAGTTCAGCAGTGAGGGAAGTGGAAAAATGTACCTTTAAAAGAGCCGACTAGTCCTTTTCTTCTCTAAGAGTATTTTTCATTTATTTTATACCTTTTTGTTAGATGAGTCATTCATTTTTAAGAAAAGCTGTATAAATCAGATAAGATCATTCTATTCTGAACCATGTACATGCGTGTGGCCCACACACACACACAAAAATATAACAAAAAACAACTTAATACTTAAGTACATCAGGTGGATAGCATAGTTTGTTTGTTTTTTCTTCTCTAATTATATTTGAGATCATAATTCAAGGATTGACTTTCCTCAACCCATGGTTATTTTTTTGCAATTACTAATTCTTAATACAGGGATTACCTTTTTCTTGCATTTGTTTTATCTTGCTAAATGCAGATTTGCCTTTCTTCATCTTTATTTGCATCACATATTGTATTGTACTTATTCACATTCCTTTTTATGTGATTTATATCTGAAAAATTCAAAGTAAGCAGCCAATGCAATAAAGCATTGCAAACAGGGTTGTTTTGCTAGAGGCATTGGTAGCAGGAAGAGAGGGAGGTGGTTCTGCCATTTTACAGATCTCGTGTCACAAAACGGTGTAGGAGACCCTATCTCCAGAAGGATATTGACATTTTGAAGAGAGTTCTCCACTGAGAGAGTGGTAGCTAAATTGAACGCCCTCCAGTCAAACGTGTTGGAGGTTAATGCAGTGAGGGAATTCATGCATGAAATGGGCATAAGGCCATCCCGAATCTAACTCAAGATCAAAGACGGATTAAGACGTCCATCAGAATTAATGGGCAGACTTTTAATGTTATCTGTTCTCAGGATGAAGACTTCTCCTCCCTTTTCTTTACAGCATTAATGGCCCCCTTTCACCTTATGCAACCATAAAGTTTACTTTATCACTATTTAACTGTGTACATTTATACTTTATATGTGACCTTTTTCCTTTTTCTACAGGTACAAAGGATGATGCAGGCATTTTGCCTCGATCTATGGAAATGCTTTTTAACACCATTCAAGGAAATGTTTATTCAAAGATGGACGTGAAGCCTCACAGATGTAGAGATTATATAAGATTAACAAAAGACCAAGTAAAGGTCGAAGTTGCCTTCAAAAATAATGTACTGCGTCAAATTAAAGAGGTAATTATGCCGAGATCGAATGGATTTTTGTGTTCAATAAGTTTTTCCAAATTGTTGACAACCATTTTGTACATGTCAATTAACACCTATTTTCTTCAGACTTAGAGTGCTAGTTGTCTTCTCCAAATAAATGTTAGCTAATGTGTTCCTGTCTTCAGCCCTTCCATACCTCTTATTGTATTACTTTCTGGAGGACAAAATATTTAGCCATTGCTGAAAGTAAGGGAATCTCTTTAGATGCTTTGTTTGAGCTTCTTTTCAAATTGCAAATAGGTTTAAAATTTTGTCTGAGACCAAAATTAAAGCTCTAACCCTCTTTTTGTGTTACATTTTGGGGTCCATTTTGCATGGGCTTCAGTACATTTGACCGCATGCAAATCGGCACGCTCTTTCCATTATTATTTAAATTAGGAAATGAGACCTCTTCCTATATTTTACTCCTCCTTTATCTCACTTGAACCTTGACATGTGCATATGTACACTACTTGCACATGTCCTGTAGCACTTCCATTTACTCAAGCATTTTATATAAAAGTTACGCTCATTATTGGCACACACGCCCCCCCCCAATGAAATTTGGTCATATGGAATTCTGGTTTCATGCACACTTGGCCATAGTAATAGAAATATAAAAAATTGGTGTGATGTTTATATATATATGTATATTATATTATCTCAATGCGTACATGAACGTGTGCCTTGAGTCTAGGAATATTGATCATAAGGACTCTTTCACTTTTGCTGTTTTTTAAAGGAATGTAAACCTCCCATCTAGTCCCTTTTTCTTCTATTTTTAAATACTGTGTACTGGTGTATGTTTTCTTTAGGTTGATCCGCAATGCAGCATAAGAAGTAACAGCAGTAGAACCTCAGCAGATACAACAGACTTTCTGAATGATGAAGGTAATTGTGTGGTTTTTTTTTTAAAAAAAAAAAAAACCCAGTGAAAAAAAGTTCTGCATTTATTTTCTGTTTTTTGATACTAGATCTAGAATCTAGAACACAAGCTGACTGTTCTATAGTCATGTTGAGATTATCTATATGTAACACCTGTGTGTGGCTTTTTATTTTATTGAGTTTCTATGTGTAAAATCTACACTTTTTTTTTTCTTTTGTTATGAGGAAATCCAGATTTAATTTATATTTATTTTGTTATACTTTCTGGTATGTTCTTACTATTTTGTTTTTAATTTGTGTAATTCTACAGTTGTCGGAGGTTTTGTAAATTCGAGAGTCATAGAGTTTGAAGATCGCTTACCGCAGTGTGAAGAGTTCAGATTAGATCCAGACAGTACTGCAAAATACTCTGTCTGGGTTTCCTTCTGTGAAATCTACAATGAGTGTATATATGATCTTCTTGACCCCATATCTGGAGATAAATTCTATAAACGGAAGACTTTGCGGCTTGCCCAGGACATCAAAGGATTCTGCTTTGTTAAAGGTATTCGGCCATTTTCTTAACCTATCAAGCTTTGAAATCCCTTGGTGTAAGTGGGTGTAAAATTGCCTTGTGACCTTTTATGTGTATTTAGGTAAAAGCAAATCTTTATGATAGAGACCATGATGTCAGGTGTATAAATCTTAAATCGCGTTCCTGTTAATAGCAGATGACCCTAAGAGACGGTAAAATCACTAGAACGGAGCAATAAAGAATACAGAGGAGTGCTAAAAATGTATTGAGAGAATTGGAAATAAAATCTTATTTTGCCTAGTTGACACGGATGGGTAAAAAAAATAGCTGATTTTTGCTTATCTCTTTACCTCTTTCATCCTCTTATTTTGTGCAGATCTACAGTGGATACAGGTGTCTGATGCAAAAGAGGCATGCCGCATACTGGCCTTGGGCAAAAAATTCCAGAGCATTGCATTTACAAAGTTAAATAGTTCTTCGAGTAGGAGGTAACGGAAGTGGCTACTGTACAACTTATGACTGAGTAGCAGGGGATTTTATTTTTTGGGGGGAACGGTTAGTGTTAAAGTATGTGTGGTGGTGAGGGATGTTCTAGAGCTTACAGATTCTAGGCTCTTTATGCCATATTTGTCAGCAAGTAAAGTGAGCCTCATAAGACACACTAAATGGTTAAAAAATAGGTTGGAGTTTGACCATTTTGATAGTGTGTGAAGAAAAAAATTACAATAGTCTTACTGCAAAATAACTGTTCAAGGTTCTGACACTTCACCAAGGCCTGTGAAGTGAAAATAACTCCTGTCTCACATACGTTCTCAACTCAGAGCGCCCCCCCCCCCAAGTCCAATATTTCTTCCACCATAATATAATTCACTGCTGGCTATGGTAACGGCGATTCGTTGTTGATCACCTAGGAAAACTACATGGATTGCCCTTTATGTTTTCAAAGCCAAACTCCTAAAAAGTCTGATTATATGTATGCTAACAAACATTTTTTTTTTCTTGCAGTCACAGCATATTCACTGTTCGTCTCTTAAAAATTGAAGATGCTGATATTCCTCGTGTTGTCAAAGTTAGTGAGTGAGTACAATATTACAAGTATTGTTACCACGCAACGTGTTACTCACCAGACTCTACTTTTTCTAGACACCCTGTAAACCTATATCTTAATTTGCCTTTCACTGTGCGCCTCGTCACTGTGCTTGCTCTTTGACTACTAAACATTGTGTAGAATTATTGGCCCTACTCTCGTTTTCCAAATGTATACACTCGACTTAACTGAGTAGGGTGCAGGGATAGTATTTCCTATTTTCTTTATAGAGCCAAACTAGAAGTAAATGTTGTTCTCTCCTCTGTTAAGAATGGCACTTTGTGACTTGGCTGGGTCTGAAAGATGTACGAAAACCCAGAATGAAGGGGAAAGATTAAAAGAGAGTGGAAATATAAACACCTCCTTGCTGATACTCGGTAAATGCATCAATGCATTGAAGAACAGTCAGCAATCAAAGTAAGTTCTTGATTTCAGCCCATTTTTTTTGTGTAAAAAAAAAAAAATGTAATCAATTTTAGTGTAAAATAATCTGACTAATTATATATATCACTAGGAGCAGGCTGATCTCCGGGGCTAGTCTAAAATTCTTCAAACTGGGCCAGTCCTTCCAGCATTGGCCCGCTTTTGCAGACGGGATCACAGTGGGGTCATGTGTTGTGACCCTGCGGTAAAAGCCGCTATAAGGAAAAGCGCCAGGGAAGGTCAAGGTGATATGTGATTGATAATGTGGGGTATGATGGAGTGAGTATATGTTAGTGTAAGTATGTGTGTTACAGTAAACACGTGCTAGTGTTGTAGGTTAGTTACTGATAGTGAGCAAAGAGCTGGGGTTTCATTCACCAATACCTTATCCCATTACCAGTCCACCCCTGACAGTCATGCTTATTTGATCTCTTGTTTAGGATTCCGCAGCATGTGCCCTTCCGAGAAAGTAAGCTCACACACTACCTTCAAAGTTTCTTTACTGGCAAAGGCAAAGTGAGCATGATTGTCAACATCTGTCAGTCGGCCTCTTCCTATGATGAGACTCTGAATGTGTTGAAATTCTCAGCTGTGGCGCAGAAGGTAGGTTTTGTAAAGGTAAACATGAAGCGTGCTATATAGGTATATACCAATCAGTGTAGTTTTTTTATTTTTTTATTTGTATTGTCTATTTTTTTTTTAATAGGTCCTTATATTGGATTCTTGTCAGACTTCAGAAAGTCTAACATATGGTCAGAAAAAGAGTGCTAGAGAAGTCTCATTTATAATAAACAATGCTGACCGCAAGATATGGACGTCAAGAAAACGGGCAACTGTGCAATGGGATTCACGATTAGAGGATGTCCTAGAGGATGGAGATGATTCAGAACTTGAGGACAACTCTGAGGATGAAGAGTGTCTTGACTGTACCAATCTTGATGATCTTGATGATGAAGAGGAGGCGAATGACGATCAGGAAGATGACATTATCATTAAGAAAGATGCATACCAGGTTTGTGTTTTCCAAACCACGTAAACTATTTCTCATTTAACTGTGCAGTTGGCTCTCCATAATATGTCTCCCCCCAACTCGCTGTTTAATGAGTTTATCCAACTAAAAGGCACATGTTTCTTTTTTTTTATTGTAATTTGAACTCTGCTGTTTCTTACAGAAACTGTTGGATCTAGTAGAAGACTTGAAAACCAAACTGGTAAATGAGAAAAAAGATAAACTCTTAATGGAACTTAGAATCCGTGAGGAAGTAGCAAAAGAATTTACCCAACATTTTATGGAACGAGAGAATGACTTTAGGTAATTACCTCCTCTGGAGAGCGATGGCCTACCTGCGCCAACACTGGCATGGTGTTCTTTTCAGCATTTCTTTTCATTACATACAATGTTTCATTCCTCGTTACAGACATGTAAGCATGTATAGCAGCAGTTTCATTGTGGATGTTTAGTTTAAAAAACATATGTGTGTATATATATAAAACACACTGTAAATTCATAAAGAGATACATGGATAATATTGTGTCCTGGCAGAAATGGACCTAGTCAACTCCTTTTTACATTACAATATTTTAAACTCTGTAAATCTTCAAAACTATTGTGTTAGCTACGTGTGAAGTGTTGGCATTGCCACTAAATGAAACAATTTGCTCATCTCGGTGTTAACTTCATTGCTTCCCCCCCCCTTAGTGAACGTTTGGAAAAGGAAAAGGAGTTAATGGAAGAAAGGTGCGATGAAAGATTGGAGATCTTCCAGGATTTGGTACGAAAATGTACAGAAAAACAGGATGGAGAAGAACCCAATCCTACAAAATGCACCGAAGCTGAGCCTGCCATTGAGGTATTGATCTCTCGGGTTGTGAACTTGGTACAGCAAATTAGAACTTCAAATTTTAGTGTTTTTACAAATTATGTAAATTGGACCTATGAATAGAGACTTTGTGAAAATACTGTTTCATAGGCAGCAACCTCTGAGTTGTAATATTTCTCTATTTCTCATACCAGTTTTCAAAGTCTGACTGTCTATCACTGATTTGTAATCCTAAACCATGAACGCTGGTGGAGGAATGGAAATGTATTGATGTTTCAGGTTAACTGATGCGATATATTTAAAAATAAAAACTGCTGCAGTATATAGTACTGTTGTAAAGTCTCTCTTCAAAATGAATGATGTGGGGATATTCAGCTTTTCTTTTTACTTGGAAGGTGGGTGAAACCAGTCTGCCACTCCAGGGACTTTTCTCCTCTATGCAGACTGATCTGGCAGTGATTAAGAAGCAAGCAGTAGAGGCTCACTTGCAGATTGCTGCCATTCCTGATGTTCCAGATATCACAGCAGGCCTGGAAGAAAGGTTAAAAGAAGTGTCATCTGACCTCTTCAAAACTCAGGAAGAATTGAAGAAAACATCTGCTGGTAAATCCTCAGAATAACTTTTAAATACACTCTTAAAGCAATCAAGTTAATTGTATGCTAAAGTGAAGTACTTTAGTACAGTATGGTTGATACTTGGGAATTCATATTTTCAGACTCCACATGTTCCACAAATACCAGCTAGACAAGATTAAAAATAATAGAAATCAATTGGGGGAATCTTATTTATTTTATATTTCTAGAATAGTTTCTCTTTTTAATGAATAATGTTACCTAATTTAATTTTTAGACCTTAACACTTAGGTGTCGTTTGTCTTCTCCTCTATAACTGCTATTCATTTTGTATTTAGAGCTGGAAAAGCAAATTGAAAAATACCGTAAAACAAGCATTCACCTGGAAGAAGCTGATAAGGTAGGCTTTTATTTGTTTCTTCTGAACGTTGTTTGTTTAGAGAAAGACAAGTGATAACGTTTTAAATTTTCTTTTAGAAACTCTCTGCTCAAAAACTGCAAATTGATCAGATGATGCAGATGATGCAGCAAAAGGAGTCTGCAATCGACAAACTAAAAGAACTTGTGTCTCACTGGGAAAATAAATATGAAGATTATGTAAGTTAATACCTGAATTGACAAATATATGCATACATATTTTTGGGGTGCCTGATTTTAAGCATAATAGTGGCAATTTAAGATCAGATAATTTTTATGTATGTTTTTTTTTTTATTTTTTTTATTTATGTGTGTGTATGTGACTTTTCTTTGTGAAAACTTGTAAGATGAGGCCAGAGGGAATAAAACGCAGAATACAATTATTGGGGTGTGAAAATAAAATATGGAATACTGTATTTATCGGCGTATAACACGCACTTTTATAACTAAAAAACTAAGCTGGAACCCTACCTGCGTGTTATACGCCGATAACTCCTAGAGCTGCACGATCTGCAGCCGCGTCTCCCTCACTTCCGGTTCCGGCGAGGGTGTGTGTTATACGCCGGTGCGTGCTATACGCCGGCAAGTACGGTAATTCAGTAGAAACACAGTATTTTTGGACATCTGATAAGAATCTGAGGTTAATTTTATTCAAGCCTGAAAATATACATTTTAGGGCACAATTTTTATAAGCATTCAAGAGAGAGAAATATTAACTTTTTCCCCCTCATTTATTGTGTAGGCGAAAACCATGAAAGAAATGAGAGGGGGAATGGAGAAAGTCGGCAGTCATCCAACGGTCCTTCCTATCGGACGTAAACGGCCACCAGAGGATCATCACAAGGAACAGCCCCCTTCAAAGAAAGGTATCGGTTCAGAGCTGCAAAGCACCAAAAACCCATTTTGCTATGTCTCTATGCAGCGACAGAATGCTGCAAATCGCAGACTCTATCGTCTAAAAAGAAGAAAATCTGTTGCTTCCAATGATGTAAAAAAATAACGTCCAAGTAGCATAATCAAGCTTATCGGTACTTTTTATTTATAAATGTGTAATAAAATGCTACTTATAATTTTGCTTCTTTGTTGGTTTAACCTTGTGTGTTTTTTTTTTTTTTCTTTGCACTAAAATTGCCTACTAATGCAAGAATAGTCTGTTTTTTGTTTGGTTTTAACCCTGTCTGCTTTTAATCACACTAACATAAACCTCTTTGTATAAAATACCTGTTTGTGCCTTTTATGCACCTGTTTGTAGCAGATCACACGGCATAAATTGTTCAGTACTGAACAACCCAAAATATCTTGACACGGATTACAAATGTCCTTAATTTAAAAGAGAATCCGCAATGTACCCAACTCTATTATAAGTAGTATATGACTACCCAACGCTTAAGTCAACATCTATCAGAGCATAAGAACGACCACACATGCTTTATGGTGTCTTTCACTTTTTTAAATTATTCATGTTTCCACACTTTTTTACCCATTCCACTTAAAACAAATAGGACCCACTGGGCGTAACTGAATGGGTAATGAAGAAGTCCTTCAGAAAGACCACCTTAAAATATGCCTTCATATAATGCCCCTCATCTGCATTGCTTCACTTAAATCTTTGTACAAGGAAATTAAAGCAGCGTATTCTGTGTATGTATTTGTACATCCTTATGACAAGATATTTATATAATATATAGATATTGTGTGAAGGCTAATAAAATTTTGGGCTAGGAATATTAACACACTTGCACGCTAACATCTTGCTTTATGTTGTAACGCTTTACTTTTCCTTTTAATGCCTCTAATTAACAATTCTGTATTAAATGTGCTCTTCCATCTACTCTGCTGATTTTAATGCTATGGTAACTCAATGTAGTAGTAGAAATTCTTGGTTTTTCCTACTCCCTTCCAGAAATTATTTATCCATAATTTTTTTTTTTCTTTTAAAATATATATTTTATAAGTATTTTCAATTCTCATGTGACACAGCCACTGGTAGGTTATTGCCATAGAAACTGAAAAAGGGTTTTGAAAAGTTTGATGTACTGCAGAGAAAAGAATAAAATGGCAAGTTTGCTAAGGTTTTATCTGCTTAAACAACTAGATTTCAATATTATTTTTTTGCTAAGTGGAAACTTGTCTTTTAAAACCTCTCATTAGTATAGAGCGAAGGTCCAAGTCCAATTGATGATTAAAATGGCTCTAGCCAGACGCTCCGTATTTTGAGCGGGAAAAAAATAGTGGTGCACACAACCTAAAACACATTCAGGTTCTCGGAATCTGCTTCTAGAATAATAATGACCAATAAGTACACAAAAGAAAGCAAAATTTAGTGCATTCCCAGCCATTACAATTCCAAAAAACCACCTATCTAAGTCATAAATATTGGGGATTTTGTCATACTATATGGTCATATATTGTTTAGCCTGCCACTATGTCAAAGTTCCCCAAGTTTGGCAACTATCTCATTTTTCACAACTATATTGATTACCAAGGAGCTGAATCAGTGGGACGGCACTGCTTTTATCCACCGAGAGTCTCAAGCAATTTAAAGCCGCCTCTGCACAGCCATTTTTGTAAATAATTTAGGCTACTACTAAATTAATACTGGCATATGTGTATTACAGTGGTTTTGTTTAGTGGTATTCTTTTATTTTAATAAAAAGAATACAACATGACCTAGAATACTGAATCTAAACTCTTATGAGAAAAATGGCATTTGCGTATACTTGAGTACTGGTTATGTAATTTCAACAAATTTAAAATAAGTGCCAATTTTCTACATTTCTATATCACATTATTCTGTATACATGTTTACTCAAAGTATATTAATGTAACAAATGAAGTCTTATTAAAATAATAAATCCAATTCAATAATACTTCTATGCCATCACTAAGTATATTCGAATTAAAACACATTCTGCGTTTATACATTTTTTTTTTTATTATAACATTAATACATCAGATTAATGACTGTGGCTTCAGTTGTAGGATGATAACCATTGGGTATCCCATCTACTCTATTTAGAATCCCAAGAGGTCATAGGATTATAGAGCTAAGGCTGTCATCCATGCATGATGCATAAGGTCCCCATTTTAGCAACAAAATATTTCTGTGACGGGACGCCCTGTACCCCGACTGGGTACCTCCATCAATAGCTGCTTCCTAGCTCTTACATGGACTGTATACGGGCACACTCCAAAGCACTGACTCCCCAGTCACCCAAATCACTAGCAGAAGCATAATGCAGGGTGAAGTACAAGAACTGTCACACCTTCACTTGGTAACTAAGAAATTCTGAAAGACTTAGCAGATTTATTGATTGTTTTTGTTTTGTTGTATTTGCTGGGTCTGCACGGAATTCTTGTTTTGTGCACTTATTGGTCATTATTCTAGCAGCAACCCAGGAGTCTTCATTTTTGTGTCTTTTATGTTGTGCTCTCCCCTATTTTGGGTGGGTTGGTTTGTGTGTATTTGCATATATGTATATTAAAGGTGTCCAGAGAAGGCTTTAGGTTGCTTGAGAGTCTCTTTATTTAAAATACAGTGCAGCCCCACTGATTCAGCTCCTTGGTAAGCAATATAGCCATGGCAAAGGAGATGCGGCTTGCCAAACTTGGGGTACTTTGACATATATATATCCATATAGTGTGATGGAATCCCCAATGGTTATGCCTTAGGTATGTGTTTTGCGAATTGCATGCTCCGCGTTTTGCTTTGTTGCATGTATTTTAAGGAAAAAATGCTGATGCCTAGGATTTTATGTAGTGTACTATTACATTTAAATTAATGTAACATATTAACATTGGAAATGCTTTTCTATGTCTCGTTATCATTGATAAGAACAAAATCATAAGCTTCAGATACACAACTAAAGCAATTTGATACACATGGTAAAATGTGGAACTTTTTAGGCAGGTGTGAAAAGTGCTGTAAAAATATATACTAATAGTTTATTTAACAAAATGCAAAGTGAGTCAACAAAAAAAGAAAAGCTAAATCAAATATTTGGTGTGACCGCCCTCTGTGTTCAGAACAGAATCAATTTTGTAGGTACTCTTGCAAACGGTTTTAAAGGAACTTGGCAGGTTGGTTGTTCCAAACATCATGGAGAACTAACCACAGTTCTTTGTCTTTAGACTGCCTTGGTTGCTTTTTTCTCTTCATATAATCCCAGATGGACTGGATGGCAAAATCAGGTTTTTTATGAGGAACCATCACTTCCAGGACTTTTTATGTTGAAGTTTGTAATGACTTTGGCTCCAAATGTATTCTGCACCATAAAAAACTACCTCAAACATACAGCTAATCAGGTGCCTCCCTGATGTTATTGCATGATGGATAAGTATCTTTCTGTACTTCTCAGCTTTGAGGAGACCATTAATTCTGACCAGCCCCCAACCGCATTTGCAGAAATGCAGCCCCAAACTTGCAAGGAACATTCACCGTACTTCAATGTTGCCTGCGACCACTTATTCTTGTACCGCTCTCTAGCACTCCAGTGAACAAAAACTGCAATCTGCTACAGCAGTCCCTGTGTTTTCCTGAAAAGTTCAGTCACCTGGCCTTGCTTTGACATCAGAGGTATGGCTTTTTGGCCGCAGGTCTAGCGCTCCAGACTCCCCCGGACCGTAGATGGGGTTCCCAGACGCCTGCTGTTTTCTTCCAATGCCGAGCTGATAACACTGCTGGGCATCTCCTTTTTTGCGAAGGGAAGTAAACGTGGTGGTCTTCTGCTGCACTCTTCACTCGCTTTGCATTTTGTTAAATAACAAACTATTAGTATGTCCATTTTTGTGAGACATTTTGAGCATTCGCACTTTACATTTTTCATGCCTGCCTGAAGCTTTTGCACAGTACTGTATAATCTGAAGTTTGCAAGTAAATGGAATGTACTTGTTCATAATAGGGGACAATGTAATATCAGTAGTTAACTACAAACTTTCATCTGCCTTTGAAGCACCGAGGCACTTTACATCAAACAAAAAAATTGGGAAGTGGGCTTTGAAGCTGCGAGATGAACTAAGGGTAATTTTGTATGGAAGGGGGTGAGAACTATTACAGAACCTGAATGCTCTGTGTACAATATTAGTGTCCTGTACTTAGGATTTGTATGGTTCTTCTCTATTAACTACTAGTTTAATACATTTTTCATTGTTGCCAGCAGTATTTGTAAAAGTGGATAAAAGGAGAGAGAGCAAATCAGAACAGGAGATGTAGGGAATGTTGGCTCTGCCAGATGCTGCTGCTGATCCTTGCTTCTAAACTAAATATCACCAGAACAGTGCGATAACTAACAGCAATACAAGGACAAGCAATACAAGGTTTTAGTAAATTAACTTACTGATTGCGTTAAATCTATTATGACCGCTTCCCTTGTATTCTTTATACAATGTTATTTAGGGTACGGGTTAGGAGACCTAATCATATGGTGTTGTCCTAAAGTGGTTAGGAGCTAGTTCTTTTCGTATATCCTTGTTAGCTGTTAGCTTATTATCTAGGAACTTTCATTATATGTATTTTATACAAAATTGCCAACCAGGATTGTAATAAGATTTGGGTTTCAAATACTATATTTAGCCACTGCAGAAGCTGAATGACCATTCCTCTGTTCCATGGACAATAGTCAGTTAGAGCTTCTTCAAGGAACCATGAGAAATCCCTTTGGAACGCCAAAACCTTTTCTCCAATCTAACTATTCTGCAAAGGTGTACTAGATTGTGAAATGGCAAATAACCACATTTTCCCCCAATAAAATAATGATATATACATATTTAATAATCCACATATAAGAACAGTCGAGGATGGGGCCTACAACTGGGGTGGAAATGATCTGTGAATATTTCTCTATACTTGAATCCCACACAAACCGGAATATCTTACAACTTCACATATTCAGTAGCATGCTTTCTTTCACTGGAAGAGCCACCAACGAGGGAGAAATTATTTCCCACAGGAACATTTTAAGGTCTCATTTAGGTAGAACTTACAAGTTTGTGGCTTTCTCACTAACAGATCTTACTAATATAACTAACATTTTGCTTATGTTCTGCCCACCATGGTGTCTGCTCTACATCATAGCTATAATAACAAACTTGATCGATTGGATGTGTAAGCAACACATGACTGCGATATTAATTTCAGTAAAGGAAATACAGGAAGGCAGATAAAACCATAAGGGAAAGTCAACAATAAAGCTCAATGCTGTAACAAATAACTCCAGATGGGAAGGAAAAACCTAAAGCTGTTGAAAACACTAACGACAGTGTAAGGTTGTCGTCCTACAATCTACCCAAATCAGTGCCACGAGTAATAGGAAAAGGTCTGCACACCAATGTTGCATGCAGAATATTAAAAAGGATACATTAAAATATCATACGAAGATACCTTAAAAGCAAAGCATTTCTTCAACATTTCTTGCCAAAAAGTATGGTAGGGATCATACGTATTCATAACTTGTATAACATTGTTGTGGTTTTGAGGTATCTTTGTATACTACTGTAATATCCTTTATGATATATTCTGCATTCAACATTCATGTGTTGGCCTATTTTTTCTTATTTGCACTTCACTCTTTAAGACTGCTCGTATTTTATTTTCTAGAAGTAAACGAAAGGACTTCACCAAACATCTCACAGACATCCGACCTAAAAGCTAGAGAGGAAACAGATGCTGTAAAAGAGCTGGAAGATATAAAAGCTGAAAAGGAACAGCTTAAAAGACAAATAGTTGACCTTAACCAGACCATTACCCGTTTGGAAGATACTATTGCTAGAAATAATGAGAAGCTAGTAGAAATAGAATCAAAAAATACAATTATTTCTTCTGAACTCCAGACATACAAAGAACGTCTAACCAACCAGGAGGGAACCGTTAAAAGCTTATTGCAGGAAGTAGATCAGAACAAGGAGAACATCTCTATCAAGGTGGCACAAATTAGAACAATTCAAAATAAACTTGAATTGTTTAAAGATTGTGAGATAAAGGAACAGTCCACTGAGGAGTTTTGTAATTTTAATGACTGGATGAAGAAACCAATGAATATAAGGAAGGAAATAAACTCTGAAGTGGATAACAAAGATCATCCAGCACCCAAAGTAGGCTCAGGGCGAGAAAGTGCTTTCTACAGTGCGGTAGAAGGTCTGTGGAAGAAATGCCATGAAGTTCTGCAAGAGTTGGCAAAAAAGAACCAGTTCATTGAACAGCTCGAAGAAAACATCAATACACTAAAAGATGAAGTTACGTTGCTCAAAAAAGAAAATGACGGTTTACAACTTACACAAGCTAGTAGTTTTGAGAAAGATGGCCTACTCAAAGAAAAAGACAACTTCATAAGCCAGCTCCAAGGTAAATTGTCTGAAAAGTCAAATCAACTGGAGATACAATCTAAGCTAGAACTTGATTCACAAAATGAGATTTTGGCACTTAAGAAGCAGCTTGTTGAGAATAAACAGAAGATAAAGGACCAGGAGCGCACCTTAGATTCTTATAATGAAAAATGTAATAAATTAGAAATTCTGGAAAAACAAATCAAAGAAAAGGCCTCTGTTATCCAAGCATTGGAGAAACAATTGGAACAGGCCCAAACGGAAAAATCAGGCTATGAAAAAGAACTAAATAAGTTGAATCATGACAAAACGGAGTTGGAACAAATAACTACAGATGTGAAGGAAAAACTTAAAGCTGTTGAAAACACAAACGGCAAGAAGCAAACGCAGCTTGATGATTTGTCAAAGCAAATTGAACTGTAAGTAGAATAACTAGTAAAATGTAATGTATTTGCTTAAATTATATCCAAGTTCTTGCATAAGGACAGAAGCTTAGGTAACAGGCAGGTTTTTTTTGTCTAATTTATTGTAAATTAGTTATTGATTTTTGTGGACAAACGCCATTCTCTTATTTGTAGCAGCTTTATCTATAATGGTGCTCAAGAAGATCATGAGAAATGTATGTTTTGTCTAATATCGACTGTTTCCTTCACAATAAACAGAAGCTAATTCTGTCGCAATTGTCCTGGGCATAATCAAAACAAAATCTTGTTGTGTTTGCCTCTCTGTATTGTATTGTTAAGGTTAAAGAAAGACCTTTCAGGAAGAACATTGGAAGTTAAAACTCTTCAGACTGATCTCCAGAGAAAAGATGAGGACTACGCCGATCTGAAAGATAAATTAGCGGATGCTAAAAAACAAATACAACAAGTAGAGAAAGAGGTTAGTGATTTATAACTTTTAACCCCTACGTGACAAGTGTAGTTCCTGCTATGATGACATGAGCTTACTTGTAATTTTAACCATATATGTTTTATAAAACTTAATTTCCGCATCTGTCAGCAACACCTCCTAAACACAGTGATATCCCACATGTACGTGTTTTTATGTTTGGAGGGACAAAAGACTCCCTACATTCTACGTGAAACCTCCTTAACAGTGTTTGCTATCTCTTGGATCAGTAAGGAGGAGTGGATGGGCTCCAGCAGATATGCCATCAGGGTCTGGATGGACCCCCTGGGGTCTCTACCATTTTTCTTTGGTATTTCTGGCAATTTCAGAATAGAGACCATTGGCAGAGTATGTCCGAACTGGTTATGTGTGTCTGGCACTATAATGATTGGTCAGTCTGCTACGGACGGGTGAATTGTTCAGCCTGATTTCCCATGTTGGGAAGGTCAATGAATCTGTGGTTATTTAGGCCACTTTTTAAGGACAAGGACTTAATAGTACATCCTAGCACCATGAAAGTGTTAAATTAGTAGGGTTTTCTGTTTGTTCTGGCAAAACTGAATTGCATTTTGCGTATTTGTTACTGAAAATTCTCTATATTTTTTATTATAAATTAAATCTGAAGGCATTTTATTTTAATTCTTTTCAAACATCATTGAAAATGCATATTGTAAAGTGTAGCAGCCTTAACAAAATTAGTATAAGAACCTAATTATGTTTAAGTCCCAAAAGCCCTTCCTTGCCAAAAATATTTCGACCCCTTTCCTAACTCTATCCAGACATCATTTTAAATCCGATTAGATTCTACTCTTTGACTGCATAATTCTAGCTGGGGGACATGTGACTTAAATAAAGTCACTGATAGGATAGGTTAAATGTTTTATTGCCATTGAAGCAGAAAAAACTGATTCATTATATGTTTATATCTTACAAATATTTGAAATAATAACTTTTTAATATGTTAAAATAGCACATATGTTTTTAATACAGGGATTCATTGAAAGTCACTTAGAAGATAAGTCACATAGTGGAATGTGATATGTTTCTAGTTTTATCTTTTTTATTAGAATATCTTTATGTGCCCGGTGCTACTGTCTTTCATGTCTTGCTAATAGTTGAGCAATGTATGTATTTTTGACTGATGTTAGTAGTATAAATATCTAGTCCTCTCCCTTAAAATGATGCCAGATACAGGAGAGTGGTTTTCTTGATTTACAACCAGTCAGTGAAAAAAGCGCAAGTGGGACATTGACATTTGGAATTGCACATCAACTGGGAAAATAACTGGGATTTTAAAAGCCCACTAGAGTCACTGTAAATCTAAAGCCTGATACATGTAAACATAAAGAACCCTGAACAATTCCATAAATGTGACTTTTTTTATATCTGTGTATTGCGTTAAAATTCACAGCTTTGTTTCACATCGTACAATGGGTATGTTTAATATTTTATGTAGGTCTCTGCCATGCGGGAAGAGAAAAAGCTGCTCAGTAACAAAGTGAATGAATACGAAAAATTAAAGAACCAGCTGTCTTGTGAATTGGAGATGAAGCAGCGCACAATCCAGCAATTGAAAAAGGTTAAATCCAATATTTTAATGTTACAAGCAAACTACATCAAATTTATATCAAAATAGGTCCGGAGATTCTCTATTTTCTTTGGCATATGAAAAAAAGCTTTTCTCCTTTTTATCCTTTCCCCTTCACTTAAAGACTTAAGGATAAGGAGGATTCAAGGCATCTCCGTATATAATTAGTAGCTTTGACAAAGGAAAGTACTGGCCTTTGGATACAAGAAAAAGTTCCAGAAATGAAAATTCATCCAAGATCCAATGTGGCCAATTTTAAATGGCAGCTTTTTTGATGGATGGTGTATTTGTTTTACTGAAAAGCACAGGTATAGGCAGGCCAGCTTCTATGGGCCTAGTAATTTAAAATTCCCAAGAACTAGTTAAGTAGAGATTGGTTATTTAAGGTCACTAAAATGTTTTAGTCTACAAATAGGCATAACAGATCACTGGAACCATAATGGGCGTTGCAGTAACTGCTGTATTCTGAACACACCACTAGGGGGTGCTGTACCTCTACAGTTTCTCTCTTTTAACTGAGTTTGTTAATGCTTTTAAATGTTCACAAAACAGCCACATTTTGTTATTTGCCTTTACAGGATTATTAAAATAATCTGTAATTTCCATAATGCATTGATGAGTTATACAAACATAACATAAATATTAATGTCATATCTGTAATTTCCATTGAATACAAACCACCTAAAAAGGACATGCAATTTCGTAACGTATAGCCCGATTATTTGTGATATTTTATTTTACTTAAAGGAACGTCTTAATAACGAAGGCAATGAAGATGCAACAAACCTTTACCGGAAGACCTGCCAAGGTATTGTAAAGCTGTGGGTGTTATAAAAAAAATGCACAGTATAGTACATTGTTGTACCACATCATGCCATTAGTTTCTAGATCTGACACTAATTTTACTCAATGCTTTTTGAAGAGTGTGGGATTAAACTATACAAAGGAAAAGGTGGATATATAAATTCTATTAAAACTGTATCCAAACACAACAAGAACAACGAAACCGATGCAAGTCTATAATTACTTCTTAACCTATTAGTTTCATGTATATTGCTTCATTTTGTCATTGTTGGTGAAGCCAAATGTTTCCTGATGTAAAGACTCAGACCTTAATCAGTCCTTGGTCTTGTCTTGGATTCAGGATATCTTAATTCCTATCCCACGCATGTTATTATTCCCTCACTGTATTGGCAACTACCACACCTGATAGGAGACTGTTCCATTTATCTACTACCCTCACTTTAGTGCCCGGCACATTCCCTTCTGTGGACCAGAATGGCATGGTCTCAAAATATATAGACAAAATTCACAAGGGGAGGGCAAGATGTATCAACACTTGCTGATCTACTCTGGCTATGTATGTGAGTATCACTGATGGCTAATAACACAAAATAATTAGGGAAAGTCAAAGTGTGGACACTAAAAAATAATTAAACCATATACACTATTGATATGGCGGTTCCTTAAAGCAGATGTGTCATTTTTATCCCTTGTTTACTGATTACAATAGTCTATACATAAATTTTACATACCCATCTTATATGAATGCAACGAGTGCAGCCAACTCCTGTTTTAAGAATCTCTCTTCAGCGAAGCTGATGATTATTGTTGAAGACTGTCTTAAGTTTAACTTTTAAAATAAATCTCTCCAAAACATTTACAGTAATTGACAAACAAAAAACAAAAGTGTAGGTAGTTAAATGAATTTATATCAAATGACAGCATCTACTGTTTCTTATAGGCGGTGTCTTATTTAAATAGAATTGTATTTAGGATAACATAGTGCTTGTCTGTATTGATAAAACAGACATAAACCTATTTTTCAATAAAATAGTCTATATGTTGTCATGGTGATATCATTCTTCACTTCTCTTGGCAAAATGTAAACTTGTTATATAAATATACGTGCACGGGATGAAGCTATTTTATGTTGAAATATACTTAAATACCATTCTCAAGTGCTCTTAAAAATATGTATAATGGTACATCTACCGAGTTAAAGAATTGAAGAAATTCCAAGGGCCAATGAGAAGCGCAAATACACAGAAATATTGACACACTATAGCCATACTTATGTTGTGTACTCATCCTTCAAGTAGTGTTTGTATGATTAAAAGGACCTAGGCTACCCATCTACATTCCACTCTTATTCATGCATAGTGTGTTTACACTAATGGAGTCATCTCGAAGCCATATGCAATTAGTACACTGTAGAAACATATTTACTAGAAATAAAATACAGGAAGGCATGTATATTAACATCTATGCTATAGCTGTACACTATATGGACAAAAGTATTGGGACACCTGACCATTAACCAGCAACAGGGACTTTTATGACATTGTGTCTAAATACATAGACATTAATATGCAGCTGACCCCTCTTTGCAGCGATAACAGCTTCCAATCTTGTGGGAAGGTTTTCCCCAAGATTTTGGAGTGTTTCAGTGGGATTTTTTGTCCATTCACCCAGTAGAGCATTTGTGAGGTCAGCCACTGATGTTGGGTGAGAGCCTGGCTCGCAATCCCTGTTCCAGTTCATCCCAAAGATGTTGAGGTCAGGGCTCTATGAGGGTCAGTCAAGTTCTTCCACACCAGACTCATCCAACCATGTCTTTGTGGACCGTGCTTTGTGCACTGGGGCACGGTCATGCTGGAATAGAAAAAGTGTCCCCAAACCGTTCCCACAAAATTGGAAGCATAGCATTGTCCAAAATGTCTACAATTGGTTTTGATTTTCCTCTTGCAGATGTACAAGCAAAAGAAAAAATAATTGAAGATATGAGAATGACCCTTATCGAGCAAGAACAAACTCAGGCAGAGCAAGATCAAGCACTTGAGGCCAAAACAGAAGAAGCTGAAAAATTAGCTGAAGGTAAGAGCTGTGTATTGGGAAAAAAAGATGCAATTTTTTCTTAACAGTGGCTGTCCTTATTGACTGTTACACAAAACTGCTGCAAGACACTGCCTCCATATATTTCCTATACACGTGAGCGTAGTGTTTTTTTCTTAACCACATAACAGCATTTAGAATACAATTTCCATGTGTATGTGACTGGCCTTGCAATTTTCTACAGCCCACATAAAAGGGGGAGAGGTAAATAATAATTGTGTATAGATTTTCCACTAACCTTGATTTTATGTTTTTCTTTAACTCCTCCGGCAGAACTCGAAATATGGAAGCTTAAGTATAAAGAATTGGAGAAGAACAGCCACAGAGAACTTATAACAAAACTTTCTGTTGAGTCGAGTGAGACAGAAAGGGTGGATTCCCAAGTATCGAAACTACAGGCTCAATTAAATGTAAATATGTGTATATTTCTGTATTTTTTTTTCTATGAGATTTTGTGGGGAATACAAATTAAAGTGGCAGCAGATTCCATATAGATGTTACTAGGAGGGTAGAATACAAAATTAATAATAGGATTAAAATTAACAATTTACAAAAATAGCAACCACAGGAACAAACATGAGATCCACTGGTAGAGAAGAAGAGAGGGTCCAGCCCTTGCAAGATTACAATCTATTACAGTTCTTCATTGGATTGCTGTAGCCACCACAGGCGATGACAATTGGTATTGAACAGTGTTTGCAATGTTAAAGGATTTTAATAAAAAAAAGACAGATTTTCCCCACATTTACTTTCACTCCCCCCCAGAAAATCTGCAAATGTCAAATACAAATGCTTTAAATAATCAAGTCATTAAAACAGTGATTCTTTTATTTGTTGTTTAGCAATCGGAAGAAAAGTATAGCAGCGAAAGAAAGAAATGGTTGGAAGAAAAAATGAATTTACTTGCTCAGGCTAAAGAATCTGAGACTCACAGGAACAAAGAGATGAGAAAGTTTGCTGAAGACCGAGAACGCCACGTGAAACAACAGGGAGAGCTGGTAAGGTGTTGCCTTATATACTTGGGAAGGATGGCGGAACCCCCGAATTTATTATGCGATTACTCCCATCATCATCTGGACTAGACGATCCGATTATTGAGTCATCAACACTCATAGGAGAGCTGCTGCCCAACTCTAAACTCTCCAGCCTCCCTGCAGAGTGTTCACATGGGAAACAGTTTGTAGAGCTCCTAGGTTGTTCCATTTGCTGTACGCTAGTATGCTGTCGGCACAGAGGAAATGGCTTTGTTCCAAATCAGTGGTAGGGTGGTCCAGGAGACAGTCGGTTGGGGGTGTGTGGCTCCAGCTTTACCTACCCCTAATGCCAGGAGGTGCAAGGCTTCCCTTCCCAGTGCCTGTGTTCCTGTTTGACTCAGTACTCATGCATGGTGCACCCCGACTGCCAAGTTCTCAGGAAGAAGCTGCAAGGTCAGGTTCAGCTTTCAAGTTACCAAACCTGCTATGGGAGTAAAAAAATCCTGCTAATTCTTCCATGCAATGGCTTTCTCTTCTGTTTTTCCATTTAAAAAATCATTATCACATACAAATGTCATTTTTCATCCACGTAGAGGTTTTGTACCACGGAGCACTATCAAATCAATGTTGTGTAAAAGCACTTTATCACAATCTTCTTTTTTATTCATGGTTAAATATCATTTTACAGTTAATATTTACACATACAGTTAGTTGCCCCCACAAGTTGGGTTATGTGTAAAGAGCAGTTCTGATGTGAAGTGGTAAAAGTTGTCCGATCCATGGAATGTTCCTGCTGGTTCTTTTTATTTTGCCGGTTAGTATCTGAGCTGATCTTTATAAAAGAAAACTCCAGTGTCCCTCGATGCTTTTTACAGGCTTGTCTAAGATATGAAATGACTTTACTTACAAACTGAAAGATCTGAAATGTGCTATTTTTTTAATAGAATGCTCTCTCGGTAGCCCTAAGAAAGTTAAGCTTGAGTAAACCAGGGATTTTTTCTATTAAAGCAACAGTCTAGAACCCAAAATTGTATTTTTAATGCATGCTGGAGAAAATTTTGCATGGTATACAACACATTTTCCTGCATGCAGTAAATGCAAAATGGGCTCTGATATGCATTTAACATGAAAATAAGCCTGGAGTGGGCTTCTAAAGTTAACCTAATTATTATTTACATTATTCATTTAGAAAGCTACAGCATATTCTGTATTGAGGACATCCCAACAGGCTTGATCACAGCTGTCTAAGACTTCATATGCATGTAGGGCTGAGAAAGAGAAAGCAAAATTGATACACCATGATCTATTTTTGGTTGCTACTTTTAATGAAATACATATTGTTTTTATGATTTGGTTATATAAAAATATTATAAATAATCTGTATGCATGTGTGTATATATATATATACATATATATATATATTCTGCTATTAATTTATGATACATGACTGTATCCCTTATATTTCATTTAGGAACAACTTTGTGCTCAGCTTGCTGAGAAGGAAAATACTCTGCTGAAGTGGCGTGAAGAGCGTGACCAGCTTGTATCAGCTCTGGAAGTTCAGTTGAAGAGTCTCCTTTCCAGCAACATGGAAAAAGAAAGAGAGATTGAAAATCTTAAAAAATGCAGCACTTTAAAAACAGAAGGGGTGAGCTTTTTTTCTTAAACCTAACTGGCATATGATGTACCTATACATGAGAGGTTTATCTGTCTGCAGGAAAAAAAAGACAGAGTAGGAAGACATTGAGAGAGAGTGTGAATCAGAGTGAAAAGGCAACAAAATGCCCAACAAGAATGATGATGGGTTTTATAATGTACCATCATCAATGTATGGCTCCATATATAGTGTTGGAAGTTATGCTGTATCACCTTCTGTGGCTGGCTCACTATATGATGATAGGAGTCAAGCTGTACCACCGTCTGTGTCTGGCTCACTATATAATGTTAGGAGTCATGCTGTATCACTGTCTGTGTCTGGCTCACTACATAATGTTAGGAGTCATGCTGTATCACTGTCTGTGTCTGGACTCACATATATAAGTAGGAGTATGCTGTATCACTGTCTGTGTATGGCTCACTATATAATGTTAGGAGTCATGCTGTATCACTGTCTGTGTCTGGTTTGCTATATAATGAGTCATGCTGTACCACCGTCTGTGTGTGACTCACTATATATTTATAAGTGAAAGTTCATGCTGTATATTTATTCTCACTGAAAAATAAATGTGGCCCAAGCACTTTTGATGAAGTGGTCCACTGCAGATAAATCTTGGACACCCCTGTTATATAGGTAGTTGTAGAATTTCACACAAAGATAATTGCCTGAACATGTTTAAAAAGTGTGTATTTAATAGTCTTCTACAAACCTGGAAGACTGCACAAGAGTTAATGTTTAATCTTTCTCATTTCAGTATACTAGAGTGACTGAGTTGTCCCTTCATAATGCATATTGATATCAGAGATATGATCTGAGGGTATTTAGGGGTACATCATCATCATTTAGAACGATGTTGATCCACGGATGATTCTGACTTTCTTTGAAGTCCACATCATTCCCCCTTTTGGTCAACATTTGCATGTGCATAATATTTTTACCTCCACGTGGATCAGTGTAATTAGGGGATCAAATTTGAAATCAGTCTTTTTCATGCACTTTTATGCTTGTTGACCATAGTTTGCTTGCACCATCAGTCAGATACTGATTTACCGATTACTTTTTATAGGAAAATGTTGATGATCTGAAGAAACAATTGTGTTTGTGTGAGAAGAAAATCAAAGAGCTAGAGGAGAAACTTGCTAATCTGGAAAACTCCAAAGCAACACATACAGCAGAATCACCAGATGATCAGGTAGTGATACAACAAAATTAGGATAAACTTCCAATTCACTTCAAAAATGCAAATACAGGTTAAGAACATGACGATCTTTTGTAGTGTTATTTTTGTTTCATACTACGATAAGTAAGTAAAACATGTAATATATGTGAATATATTTAATATATATTAAAATGGAATATTCATAAATGTTAAACAGTTAGCAAACAACAAAAATTGGTTTAATCTCTGAGGTCGTATAAAGTATATGAAATACAGTACATTTTAAAAATAATTCCAAGTAGCCATGTGCATGCATATATATATATATATATATATATATATATATATATATATATAAACCTATAATGTTGGTCTTTTCCTAACTAAAATGACTTGTGTGTGTATTATGGAAGGTAGATCTTTAGCTAGCATTGCTTTCAGTGTCCAACCAGTTCATCGTCATTTGATAGCACTAGGGATATTCTATGGAAGGGGTAAACAGGCATATAAAACATATCATTATATCGAGTTCTTATTTACAAGAATATTAGGCTCAAAAGAACATGATTTATATGCACTACAAGAAATGTGAATTTACACTACTTCAGGTTATGCTTAAAGGCAGGAAGCATTAAAAAAAGCATATTTTCCATTTTTTACTGGCTTCCTGAGAATAGATTGCTATTTGTGCTTAGAATCTTTATGCACCACGGAGAGTATGGTGATGTTTTCTTAGACCGGAGTGATATGCACCACCAAGTGTGTTGTATGGGAATAGATGTCACAGATCTACCTGAAATGTACACAGCATGTTTTTTCTTGTATATTATCCCCATCCTACTGTGTGTTCTATTATCTTTCTGCTCAAAATGCAGTTACACCTCTTTCTATGGGGAAAAAACAAATATTACATTTCAGAAATGTTTTGCATGTGTATTTTGTTAACATTTCAAATGATGCCATATGAGTCCTTTTGTCATTGCCAGTAATGTCAATGTTTTACATTTTGTACAACTTTTTTTAATTGTTTTGCTTTTTAATGGCATTCGACTTTAATTTCCTTAAACAAAAAAAAACCCATTAGATTGTGTCAAGATAAACCATATCCCAATGTTATGTTCAAAGCTGAAGAAAGCATGTCAGCTATATATAAGGCAAGCTAACAAACTATTCCTTATGAAGTGTTTAAGACATTTATTTATTATGTCATATGTTATGTATATCTGACTTGCCCAGGGTTATAAGCTATCGACAAATACATTTACTCTCACTGTTGTGTTAATATAGCAGCTAAAGGAACAACCAACAGAGATCGCTGATCCACCACAACGTCCTAGTCCTTTCCAAACAGAGACCAGCAGATCAAAAGCTTCAGATAGCAGTCGTGTTTCAACGGATGACTGTCAGGTCGGTATTTGAAAGAAATCGTTCTTGTTGCATAAACTATTGTTAGATGAATATCAGCAGCTTTATGATTCCATGCTCATTTTACCATTTAAATTTCAGAGTACATTTTGGGGTCAGATGTAGATTCTTGAAAGGTACTACTGATGCCTCATGGTTTCTCATCTCTTGTACAACAGCAGCATGGAACACTTGTGAACAAGTGCAGCACAGAATCTCTCTAGATTAAGCATTGTTTTAGAATATAGTATTTTCCCTGACACATTTTTTCACATCAAAACACCCTTAATCATAGCCCTGACTGTCATGTGAAAATATTAAAAGGACAGTTAAGTATCCCTCACAGCCTTCTAAAGAAGAATGCACACTCCATGCGTACTTTAATATGCATTCTACAGAACGGAAAGAACACCCACTTACCACCTGAGGTAGAAGCTGCAGCTCTGCAGCTACCAATTCTCTTGCGAGCGCTTTCTGCACATAGGAGTCAGATGCCGGCCCGCCAGTACTAGAGATTGACGGGAGATAAGATTATCTTGTGCATGGAGATATGTTTGACTGAACACATCTCATGCACAAAAAATAGTTTGGAAAGAGGGGCAAATGCATATGTAGGAGATTCTGCAGAATCACAAAAATTTAAAGGGACCCCTACAATAATAATATACATACATATGGCAATACTAATATGTCGCGTACAAAAACATTTTCATAAATTAACATGTCAACTCGGTCACTTTTGCAAAGTCACAGGATGGATCGGGAACAGTACTGGACTCTTCTGAGATTTCGACAGAAAATGGGCGAGTCAGCAGGTTCCCGAAACCAGAGATGGAAATACGTTTCAGCCCAGCAAGGCCCAACAAAATGGAAGTAAAACATTGTGGGGAGGACTCGCCAAGAACAGTAAAGATAACTAGAACTACAAGAAAGAGAAAGAGCCATGAAATGGAGCAGGTACTTTTCAGAACAAAACAGGTTAAATAATACTGAGAGCATAAGAAGAACTTCCACTTTTATTATATTTCATTTCATGTTTGGAATTTAAAATTTCACAATTTGCATTTGATCTTTACTAGGCCCACATTTTAGTTTCTGAATTTATATTTTCTAATATCAAATATATATCATATATGCTTAGTGTAGTATATATAATAATATATATATCTATATATATAGTATATAATAATATATCCTAAATTGTGTTTGCATGTATATATGCACCCAGGTATGGATTGAAATATATATTACACACACATATGTTTGTGTCTTGTCTCACATAAAGATAGATACAATTAATGTCAAGGTCATAGATGATAACTTCATTTGTACTATATAGTACATATTTAAAACATTATCTATAGAAGTAGTATTCCAGTTTTCTTTCTGTAGTGTTTATGGTCCTGCTTTATCCCAGTAACACAACTCAGCCAGAGAATTATTGCAAGCATTTCTTTTTTTGACATTTTGATTAAGCAGTCTTTGAGGTTCTGTTTGACAGGAGCAATCTGTCCAGTGTAGCGTGTTATGCATTGCCATTTCACGTACGTGTTCACCATAAGTGTTATAGGTGCAAGGCGGAACGTGACTGCGTGGAATATATTCAGTAGATAGGGGAAGAAAAACTGAGTTGTTCAAACTGCTGTAATGACTTATGAGACAATAATGCTTCAAGTTGACTTAAGCTTATATGAACAATCACATTTATATGTACATGTTGTGGAGTTTGGGTATTTTTAGTTTCGTTGCATTATTATTTTTTTTAGAAGGTTGTCATTGTCTATGCTAATGCATGACTTCAATTCTAGCTGTCTTCAGAATTTCTTTAAAAAAACAAAAAACACAACAGTATTTCAAATATGTATCTTAAACATTAATTGCTAAATGGTTTTGGCACTTAATTGCCCTACATAGTTCACTTAATTAACTTACACTTTACAAAACAATTTAGGTTTTTAATATCCTGTCCGCACTTGGCTTTATCGCATATATACCCATCAATAAATGTATTTCAGGCTGTGTCACATCTATTAAAAAACTGGGTCATGCAGAGTAAAGAGTGACGGAAAAAAGTGGCATCAGCCATTTTAGTCGAAATAATTGTGTATTTATTGAATTGATTTTCCCCGAGAACAAAATGCCTTCAAGTTTCTGGAAAATTAGATTTAAAGAGAGAGAGGCAGGTGGAGGCCCTTGTCAGGTACTGGATTTCTATAACCAGCGTAGGGATAATTCATGACACATAATCATCATCCTTTCTCTAGTCCCTCACAATAATAGTTTCGGTAGACTTATCTCTTTAGAACCGCAGTATAGCGTTGTCATTTAAAAAAAAAAAAAGTATCTTAAAATTTAAATAGAATGTTTTAATTATCTAAACAAACTATCACGGTAATTTGTAATTAGCAAGCCCAATAGAAGACGCAATTTTACTTTTACGGGAACAAAAAAAAAAAACAAGAACAAGCAATTGAGAGTTTTCAGAACTGTGAGTTCTTGGTTAGAACCCACGGTTCTAAAAAAATAAATAAATATGTTTTGTGCATTCATTTTCACTTAATAGGTGTAAATGTTCACAAATACCTAGATTTTCACTTAGAGGAATGAATAAACTGGATTTAACAACTTTTTAGGTGTTAGGTGTAATGCAAGGAAGCTACACTGAGAGGGAGGTAGATAAATGAAATATACCCCCAGCGGAAGGGGTCGAGGCTAATACGGTGAGGCAATGTATGGTATAGGAAGCTATTCCACCAAGGCTCACTTTAGTATATAAACCCCACAGGCACACACTGTTTAAGAACTTATACATTTAGATACAATTAAGACAATTTGTTGTAACCACTTTGCGTGAACACACATCGATCCATGCTAGCTTCTGTTGGTATTTAATACAGATATTTCCTTGAAATACAATAGTTGATTTCCAATACATTTGCCACTTATTCTGCTTGAGTAGTTGTTTTTGTCTTTTTTCATCCAGAACACTGTATGGTACATTCATATCTAGTCATGCTGAAAAGATAGTTGGTTGTGAAATCCAGTAGTCCTTCAATTTCCGTTTTCTTCCAAGCAGAATCTGCTGTGTAGTTAATATAGATATAGTTGCTGTTTCTCTTGTTAACCCTGTTTTCCTCTTGTGGAACACATTGTGGAATATTTGGTGGCTTTTTAAATAATCATTTTTTTAGGGACATTTTACCATGTTGAAGGGCCAACACAAAATCATAATGCGGGTGTATCACTATGTATTTTTAATTTTTATTCAATTATATGTTTCAGGACATTGTAAAAAGTGAAAACAAGAGAAATATAATATCGCGAACTGGTGTAAGGACCCCTTCCTCGCAATCTAGCCCAACTGTAAACCTGAATGAAGCCAAGGTACTAATGCGTTATTTGTGATCTTGCACTATCTAAACTTACTTGAAAACTATGAAACTCTTATTGTATGAAACGTATCTTTTCTCATCTTTGCGACAAACATATCAAATCTTTTTTTTGTTATGATGTTTCAGTATATGGACAGTTGTGGGGAGGGTCTCTAACCTTTCATTTATTAGGAGCTACTCGGGATTTATGATTGAAAAAAGTCATATAGATGTCAAAATACAAATGTGTACCCTCCCCTGTCCTGTCTTCTACCACAGCCTTTTACCTAAAATAGTGTAATGTTTAATATTTACCCGTTAATCTTTCAGAGAAACACCAGAAATACAATAACAAAACAGCAATCCACATCAAGTACGTTATCAGTACAGAAAAAAGACGGAACCCTGCAAAAACTTGGAGGCTTTTTACAAAGCTCTCCTTCCATCTTCCAGAGTAAAGGTATTGATTGCCTTGTATAATTTGGTGGAGGTTCTAACAGCTTCATGAATATCAGTAACATTATATTACAAGTAATGGATTGTTCATTGATATGTTACTTTTGCAATTTCAATGTTTACTAATCAGTGGAAAAGTAGGTTTAGTAACAGTATGAGATATATATATATATATATGATATTTGTGTCCTTTTACTTATTAGTGTTTATGAAGAATTGATATTTGTCTAAAATCTTGGCATCCTTTAGGGCTCTGTTTAACCTATTTGCTTTTTACTAAGAAATATTTCCGTATGATTAAGTATCTTTTGTATGAAATATATTGGAAAATTATTGTTTAACAGTTTACCTATATAAACTAGAAACACGTTTTCATTCTGTGGTATGTCATTTTGAAAAGGTTTGTTCTTCTCAGCATTTGTTTGTATTTTTAGAAGGCATATGTGAAAATTTTTAATTTTACATCTTGTCTCTTATTTTCAAGCCAAAAAACTACTTGAGACAATTAGCGCTCCCAAGACAACGGATCTGGTTGGCAGTAAAAAAGAAAATGACGTTAAGCCCAAGAAAAGCAGGAGAAAGTTGTACAATACTGATATTTCAGCTCCTCTGGACTTCATTGCCCCTACGGTACGTTTCTAGCAAAAACTTTGCCTGATTACTCTTGTCAAGTCAAATACTGTATTCACAGTTATAGTGTCATATATCTTTAAACCACCTTTAAATTCTAAATTGCAAAAAATACTTTAGCTCCCAGATTTATGCCCTTTTTATATTGCAGCAGCCATTAGATTTTATACAATTTATGATTTTTTTAAATTGTGATTGTTTTTATTTTGTACAGATATTAATATAAAATTCATTTTATATTGGGTGTTTTAGCATAGCACTTAGTCTATGTTTCTTGTTTTCAGAGTATCGTGGACAAAAAAGAAAAGGAAAGTGACCACTTAATAATGAAGAGACGCCTAAGAACAAGAACAGCTAAATAATTTATATATACTGTTTTAATTTTATCCTGTGGAATACCCTTTTGTAGATATGTTTTAGTTTATTGCCTCTTACATTTGATTAATTTTCTTTGCAAAGTAAGATGAGTAATTTTACAAAACAGTTTATACCAAGTATTGTTATTTGTAAATATATATTTGAAGCAGTTATTGTATATGCATAAAGTGCTTTTTGGTATACAATCTTAAATAAACATACTGTACTATTTAATATTCTCGACTCTGAACATTTTTTAACGCTGCTAATTAGAGATGTAAAATGGAGAATGGAGTAGTTTTAAAAATGTTATATTATTTTGTTACAAATCGTCAGCTTTGCAGGATGGGAGGAAAGCCCTCCCCGGCCTCCTAAAACAGTGGTTAGGAAGCGATCTGCAGTCGGTGTTGCTGACATGCCTCAATATCGAGGCATATCAGTAACACAGCCTCCCTACCCCGAACACCTTGGGATTGCTACGAAGAGCAACCACAAGCGCCATCAGTGAATGGCTTTGCTGTCACAAGATGGAGATGCCAACTGTCAAATCAATGAGTTCACAGAGTGTCTGTCCATACCCTCCTGAGAACTCTTGACCATGCAGGTCAGTTGAGCCCAGCTCACTAATAACAATGTGATTAGTAAAATAAAATAAAAATAATAAAAAAATGGTAACATGTCCAAAATAATCCCTCACTGTCACAAAGTCATATAAATTATATATATATATTATATATATATATATATAAACGTGCAAATCAAACAGTGATAAACAACAGAATGGCTTGTTGTTAATCACCCAGTTAGACACTCTGCTAATGAAAGTCTATAGAGTAATGGGCATCATTAATATTGCCATAAAGAATCAGCTCAGTGTGGTGTTTGACCAAGGAAAGTCACCAAAAATATCATGTGACCGACAACAATGGCAGCCTCCAGGTATGCAGATGAAGTTTATTGGAACAGGTTTTTGTCACTGTTAGAGTCAGGAAGGATGCCACAGTCATGGACAACCAATGTACAAAGGAATCTCCTCACTGCTCTTTATGAAGTTGAAATAAAATGGAGACCTCCAATTTCACTTTTAAATCAAATCTAAGAAAAAAAGGTTTAAACAAATTGCAAAACCCAAAATACAGAAAATTGAAATGAAATTCTGTGGCTCAATATACTGTGATGGCCACGGCTGACTATGTCATTTCTGTGACAAACACTTAAATGAACTAAAAATCTGTAGGGGTATAGGTCAAATAATACATTTCTTTTAATGCTATGCCCAAAGCCCAAAACAAGAAAGGCAATCCTTGTAAAAAATCTGTAGGGGTATAGGTCAAATAATACATTTCTTTTAATGCTATGCCCAAAGCTCAGATTCAAGCTTACTGTTTGTATATATTAATATACACTTTTGAGGTTTACTTTACTATCTACCATCACTGCTTCGGACAGCACACAAACGTACATATAATGTCCCTACACGGAATGGTCAGAAACACTGTATTTTGTTCTTGGAGATGGTGGAGATGGGTTATTGCATTAGAACTCACCTTTGCCATTTGAGTATTCTAAGAAACAGGTGAGCATAAAAGGTATTGTAGTTAGCAAAATTGTGTTATCACTATAGCATTCAATGGCATGTCCCTGCTGATCGGGCCATTTCGTTTGTTGTTATGGTAATATGAACATTTTTCTAATTCTAAGAATACATTCTCATGCACAGACCTTGTTGGAATATTGTGAATTATTCTCATTGATCCCAAGTGTCAGACTGGAAAACTGAATCTATATTAAGAAATATATGATCATGCATATGGGTACAGATACTGTTTCAAGGTTATTTCTCACACCCTGTAATTTGTTGAACCGATGGCTATTACCTTTTCAATGACATACAGTACATTTTCAATGATATACTTTTGTGTGGTGCCCTTTATATTTTTTTATTATTTGAAAAAATAATGATTAATGTAGGTGGGAGCAGTATAGGCTGTATTGAAAATATGTTCTAATTAGAGTCCATGTAACAACAATGGATGTTATTTCTATTATAATTACACCTGTTCATTGCAACCTATGGGAAAAAGTCATTGTTTTGTAAGAAACAATTTAAATTTACGCTAACAGCTTCTGGAACCTCAGTCTTTGCAGATTATTATCTGATACTTTGCATGGGAAGTGTATATGATCCAGGTGGTACTCTTTCATGCAGATCCAGAAATTTTACTTTACAAAGGTCATGTGATGCAAACCAAGAAAATGCTTGTGGTGCATACATTTATATACTGTGTCCCCATGTTAGGTGTAGTATCCCAACTAAAATGGCTGGAAAGAGTGTAATGTAGCTATAAGAGATAATCTGAGGATTCCTAGCTATTTTTGCAGCAAGATGTATAATATTAGTACTGGGACACATACATATGGGAACAGTCCTGAAAAGAATTGATACAATTTTCACTTCATAATGTATTGTTATTATTTATTGTTTTATACAATGGGTAGGCAGGACATAACAAGGAGTACATGGCATAACAATTTGGCTTACAGGAACCACAGTTGAGGAAGGCCCTGCTCCCCTAGACCACCGTTAACAATCTCCTCCATAAATGATGAACCAATTCCGGTCTGTTTTATTGGTATTCGGACCAACGCCAACTAGACCTAAGACAGGTCCAAGAGGAGCAGCAGAACAGCTGTCGACGAAACCAAAGGTACGCCATCCTCTTGGATGATCAGGCCCCCCCAGTGTGCCACTGCTCAATAGGGTGGTTGAAAGGCAGATGTCTGATCTCCTCATCCAGCCCATTTACACTATGAAGCTGTTCTGAGCCAGCACAGGCTACATTGACTGCTTTAAAGGGAGCTGTGCTCTTTAAATCATGGAGAGATGGGATTTGACATCATAAGGACGGCAGCATTTGGGGTGGCTGCCGGGGGTCCTGCTCTGGGTCAGGCATAGGGCAGTGCCAAAGGTAAATACGTCTCTGGTCACATCTTTGCACATAGGCAAATACTCATGATTTAGATATTTATTCCTAGTATCATTACTACATTGATTGAGATTTGTACAGAAAGAAATGTAGAGTACATATTTTGCAATTAAGCAACTAAACAAAGCCTAGTTACTGGGGTCATTAATCAACCACATCCCCTGGAAATAGTGACAAGAATTGCATTAGCGTTAATGCCGTTTATGAAATTATACTGCCACTAAGTACATTCAAGTATGTGTAATGGAATACAGGACATTTTTATAAAATCATAACTCTAAGTGTTAAACTTTGTAGGGAGAAAGCATATTCTTGGAATCCAGCAGAGATAATTTTTTAAAATATCCCTAATGAAAGTTGTAACTGATACGAAAAACCAGCATGCCGTACTGTGGTTTATTCACATGCTTTGAAAGGACAGCGTTACTTTTTATTTGATGAAAGGTGCAAATGGTTCTCTGCAGGTATGCAAACTATATAGGCAGGTCTTGTAGAACCTTCACTTACAAATTAGTTTAAAAAATAAAGGAGAGTGCGCTTGATATTTAATTACTTGAGAACTTTTGGCAAGTGTGACTCATGCCCAAGAATTTCATGAGTATTTAGACGCGAGTTTCAAAATTATCTTTTCCAGAACTAATAAGACCATTGATATTTACATTTTCCTAATGATGACTAACGCTTATTTTTTAATTTTACATTGCGGTGATATTGAGGATAAAACCTAGACTATCCTGAACGATAGTCTAGGATAGATGTCAGTTTATATCATATAATAATAATATCATAAATAACATTTTATCATCACTACGCCTGGATCAGTGGCAGACTTACCTTTGGAGCTGCCCTAGGCCTAACCCCAGGCGGTGCCACCAGCCACCCCTTCTGCGTCACCATCTTTACTGCTAAGCTCCTTTCAACTTGACAGAGTCCTAATAATGGGCCGGTTGAGGAGATTAGTGATCTCCCTTTTTAATGGCCCATAGAGAGTAGCGCTACGGAAAGGCTGGTCACAGAGAGGGGACCCTTTAGCACATACGAGATCCGCAGTTAGCTCCAGGGTCCACTTTGTGAACTACATATCAAATACATGGTTGGCACTAAAAGGGTTAAATAAGAGAAAACCAGAATAAATTCATGCTTATTTTGTGTTACTGGGAGTGAATTCATTCTATGCATCTAAAGATGCCACGGGGAAAAACGCTTATAATAAAATACTCTCTGTTTTTTTTATGGACGATCAGCTTTAATCTATAAACTGATTTGCCTATTGAAGTTAGAGTTTGAATAGGCTTTGCTTAAAAAAAGCATTACTAATAGTGTTGGTATGAATATAAAAAAAATGATGTTTATGTGAAAAAATCAGATCACGTGGTGATTTCAAAAAATATATTTCTCTTCTAGCAGAAGATGACATTTTTAAAACGATATCATTTTATGAACTTGAATGCGATCACACGGAGTCTTTTCTGCACAGTAATTACTGGCACAGCAGGCGAATGAACACATCTTAGGCACTCCAACATTTATCATTGAAAAAAATGTAAAAATATTTGAAAGTATTAAAAGAGTATGTTTTAGTGAAACGCGTGCTTCATAGTGTCTTAAAATAGGCCCATATTTCAGCTTGTTAGCGGATGTTCAGTGGACAGAATAAAAACTCAACTGCTTAAATCTTTGAGGACCACAGCTCCCTTGGCGGCCAACTTTGTAGTACGCTAGAAACACTTAGTTAAATGCATACACCTATTCATGGTTGGCCCTAATAAATATAACCCCACCAGGATTTCAAATAGAAATTACCAAGATGGTGTCATGCATACCTTCCAACAGGCCCAGTTTTCCCAGATGGCTTTTTCAGGCAATGGGATCATGGGCAAGTTAGGGAAATCTGAGCTGTACAATCAATGGAGGTCAACCTTTGCAGCTCTTACAAGTAAGGCGAGCGGGTGGCTACACCTCCATTTCCACCCACTCCTGTCATCAGCTCACCCATTTCCAAAATGCCCCCCACATTATGTCACACACCCGCAACACAGGTGTCCTGATTTGGAGACCTGAAGTGTTGTGATGGTTATGTGTGCCACACATACAGGCCCTCTTTGAACATGCCTATTGGCAGTGAAAAATCAAATCCGTGCAGTGACTCATGTCTCCATTTCTGATGATGTCATGGGGACGTGGCATAAGAAGACAGCGGGAAACTCTTTCTCGCACTGCGTCTCTGGGACGGTCTACGTCTTTCAGCATTAGACCGCGTAGACCCAGTATAGGGGAGGTATAACTGACTAATTGGTTCCTTTCCATAAGTCTATAACACCCACATACTGCCGGCAACACTTTATCAGAGCTGGTCAGCAATATGTAAAAATTATATGTGTCCTGGAAAACATGGCCCATGTAGTCCCCTATCACCAGTGCAGGAGAGGCCTAGGAGCACCACAGAAGCAGCTTACCTGCAGGAGCAGACCAGCATATCTATAGTATATTTACCCATAATATTTGATTTATGTAAACCATAATATTTTGTAGACCAAAAAGTATATTCTACTTTGTGAATAGAGCTCTTGGTATACAAAATATTGTTGTTTATATAAATCAATAAAATATCATACAGAAAGTGCATGCCACATATAGCCTGCCAGGATGCATATACATTAAGACACAATCGAATTTATTAATCAGGGTGGAGATCTCAATAGACTTGCCATGGTTAATGATACGCTATTATTGCTTATTTGCTTCTGATGTGTGATATGAATAGAAACCTTTGATGGAAATACACTTTTTAGTGAACACAATGAAAATTTAATTGTATTAATGTATATAATTATAATAATGTAATCATACCACTTAATTAAATACAACAATAGACGCTCTTACACTATTCTTTTGCTTGGCAAACAACTTTAGTTTTGGCATGCAGTGACAATTTTTCCTTAAAATAGGCCCTGGGCACATATGACAGGACTGAGCCTCATTTAAGAAGCAGTGCTATGGCAGGCAGGTAGTTGAGGTGGAAGAGGACACTGGAGACAATATATTTTAAGGTGCCATCTTCTCATTTTTATAACAAGTACACGGCATGCATTTTAGTCACCTGTAAGAACAGCGAGTTACATTAAGAAATATTCCCAAAAAATATTTAATTTAGAGTTTTGTCATATATTACCTTGCTAATTTGATTGGCTAGATGTGAAATGCATGAACCCATAAATGAGGGCATTCCGTGGTACATTTTTAATATAAAAAATGAATTAGACTTGCATAAAGAGTTCTACTAATTCACTTAAAATATGAATACATCAAAGCAGGTGTTGATTAGGCTTTAGAAATTAATGAATATTCCTACTTATTTATAGAGTTGAACAGTTCGTATGAATAGTATAATTTTTAATTAAGATTATTTTCTGCCCACCTGTTAAATTCTGTGATAATGGTGCATCATGTATTTTACAAATCAATATTTTGGAGCTGTAATGATATTGAAAAACAGGAATTACAGTCCATCCATATACAGCTAGCTAAAACAAGATATATACAGATAATATTCAGATCAGAACTTTAAACATAGTTGTAAAATGTTACTTGTGTAAAGTGCTGCCAAAGGAATTAAGATAAACACAGATATCCTGTGTAATAAGAGGATTTCCCATAACCCTGCCCAGGGCACCATCTTTTGGAATTCTGCGTGAGGCAAAATTAGTGTGACTTGATGGGAACCCTAGCCACCTACTGTGAAACGATCCACCCATTTGCTAAGCCACGTCCAATATATCCCCTGTATACATCAACACACCTTCAAATATTATTAAAACTTGAGAAGGCTTAAGACATGAAAATGTAGTTGTAAATAATACAAAATTAGCTGGAACTCTCTAACCTGTGAATTCCTGATAATATGATAAATCAATTAGGCTGATGACATGTTCTTTGCTAATAAGTTGTAAGATACTGCATTTCTACACATTCCAAAAACTGAATGGGACAACCAAAAGAGTCAAAACCAAGAGACAGCTGCCTGTTCTGGACAAAGGTGGCCACATTGGCCATGTTTTCCAGGACAAATACAATTTGTCTATAATTTCCCTTCCATGAGTTTCTACTTCTTACATACCTATGCTGATCATGTATTGGGAGGGAGACCAAGAAGATCCAGCCCTCCTGCAGGCCTTCTGGCCGGCAGGGAAGGAAGACAATGGCATATCCCTAAGGGGGGTGAGTGACTTCTCAGAAGATGGTTGGGGTTATAGCTCCTGCTGTGGCTCCTAACTAGGCACATGGAGCACCCTCACACCAAAGCACCAGCATTTGCCCCTTCAAAAATAAAAAGAGAAATGTACAATATATGTGTCCTGGAAAAATAACTGGTGGCCCAAACATTATTTGTATCTTGTATTCTACTGCCATTGACCGCAAAAGGTTCTGCTACTGCCTAATGAAAACTCTGCTACTGCCATTTCCCAGAGGCCCAAAGATTGTCTCAGAAACTTGGCAATTAGGTGCCTGACCTTGAGCCTCTATGCCAAATATAAAGAGTTTCTCGGTACTGCACACAAAGTATTTTCTTTTTTTCTTTTCTTTTTATTTGTTTTCTTATTTTTTCTCTTACCTTTTTTCTGCTTTTAACAATATGTCAGAAATTGAAACTGCACTAATGCATTCCATAAATTAGAAATATGACATTTATGATTTTTTATTTTTAAGGTAAGAGGGCTTTCATGAAATATATTAGCAATTGCCACATAGTCAAGTCAAATCTATTACATTCCACAGGAGCCCAAAAGAATTACAGATATATTTTGGGTCAAGGTCAGATTTAAGCATCTCACTTTATTATAGGAGTCTTTTACTTCATTATACACACAGCTGGATTTTCAAAGTTCATTTTGTAGCCATCTCCTCACCTTCCAGTGAGCCGTATGTTTGTTGTTAGGAGTGGTAATGGGTATCTTCTGTCAGTTCTATTTTTAGCTTTAATTGGTCTGTAGTTGTGTGCTATGAAATAGATTTGCCATATAATGTATTTCCCAACTATGTGGCATTCCAAAGGTTCTGATATATCCGGAAATTATTTCTAGTTACTTGGAAACAATTTCAGCAACAGAGAGATGAATTCCGAATGGCTATTCATGGGTCAATCATCATAAGTGAATAGAAGTCACAAAATTCTGTTAATATACCGGTTAGAAGGGAGATTGAAAATCCAGTTTAGAGTCACTTTTCTCCAAGCTAACACAGAAGCATCCATGTTTCCTTTTTTGCATCGTAGAGAGGGTGATACGAATAAGAGGAATAACCTTTCATAAAAAAATGGATGAGACAAGAAAAGATTATCCTGATATAATACAAAGCCTAAGACCAAATAAGATTTTATGGAAGTACAGACATGGGTCTTTGCATGCCCCCACACATGGATCCATTGATCAAAGGGGTACAAGGGCATTAAGCTGGTTCCGCTACTGATTGAGCTCTGATGCAAACAACTGCCACAGGCATTACGCTCGCCCAGTGTTATATACCAAATAGAAAAACAATGCTTGCTACAAATATTACTTGGAATATTATCTTGTATAAACATTTTCATAATATAACACGTTTATTGATAGGAAAATGTAAATTTTAATTATTTTGGCTTAGTTAAAATGCCAAATTATTCAATTGTTGACCACATGGAAGTTTATTTATATATGGTTCCCAAATATCTAGGAATTGTATCCCCCCATCCCTCTTTATCATGTAAGACTAGGGTCCACTCCAGGAACATGATTCTGGTAACTTTGTTTTTCCAATACTCGAGGGAAGGAGCTGACAGAGCTAGCCAGTGAACCAAAATGACATTTACTCCAATCTTGATTAAATGGTCCAACAGATTGATTTCTTCTCTCCCTCTAATGTCCAAGGAGTCATATACCCACAAAATAAGAGTTTATGAGATTGGTAAAGGTATGCATCCCACCAAACCTCCCATTACAGGGCCAATCATCTCCCAGAAGGCCGAGACCTTGGGATAGATGAGTAGGCAATGCTTCAGGTACAAATGTTATATATATCATCTAAGCCAATACATAGGTCCCTTAACCATTTTCCAGCATGCCCCTAATTTCAAGTAGCTTTGCTTGATATTTAATTTAATTTTAAAATAAATCTGATTTAAAAGAAGTATGCTGTAATATAAAACTGCAATATGAACTATAATATGAAACATCTTATTTCACTTGTTTGGGTCACTTGATTGAAGTGTACACTCTAAATAGGCCTGCTAGAAAAAACATAGATAATTATTTCCTTTATACTCTGATGGCAGAGATGACAAGAGGGAAGAAGATGCAATGTTAGATCAGTAGAGAACACAACTTAAGTCCTATGGGCTTTAAGTCAAAAAGGTTGAAGTTCATATCCTGACATTTAAAGACCACAATGTCCTTGTGCAATGTTATTAGATGGATGATATGATTCACTGGATTCTATTCCATCCCACACACAGTATCTCAGTAGAGCCAGGCATCTCTTCTATTTTCTATTTTGCAGACTTTAACAAATCTATCACATGCCCATAACAAAAATCGTCGACTTCATCTCTTTGTCCCTATACTACCTAATAAATATGAAAAAGACAGCCTCATGCAATTTATTGTAACTAAAGAATAATAATAAGTTTATTTTTCCAGCGATGCTTCTACTGCTAAATAAGCATCCCGGCAGAAGGTGCCCTTCTGAAATAATTCTGCATTACCCGTGTATTGCTGATGCATGACAATCTATTGAGGAGTTAATTGTAATGTCTAAACCTGTTTTTAAAAAGTCTGGAGAATTGTATTAAATCAGCTTTTACAAAGATCCATATAACATGATAGGAAAGAAATATAGGTTAAAAAGCCACACTGCAACGCTCTTAAAAAGATATTGGCACTTCATTATAGGTTAGAATAATTAATTGTTAGCATGATGACAAGTCCTTAGGATGGAAATGATTGCTACTGCTGCAATGTCATTGATTTGGTTCTTGCAAAGGTACTTTACTTGACATAACCAGTTATCCGCTTATGCTTGAGACATTGCAGGAAAATACCACAAATTGTTTGGTAATGGAAACATTATGATAAATATAAACATTGTGGGGAACAAACGCCTGTGTAGCATTGCAGAGTTTGGCATTTCCAGAAAAAGCACTGCACTCATTATGACGTTTCAGGGTCCCCAGTAAGCATATCTGATGTCCTTCTTTTGTAGGAGCTCAGAATGACTTTGAGTGTGCCGCAGTGTTTTACAACACTAAGGTCACAATATATGTATGTATACATCAGATCATTTATTGAATTAATTTGTTTAATAAAATATGAAATGTTGAAATGACTCCCCCAGTTACCCATATATCTGTCAACAGATTACATTCATGCAAAAAGACATTGTGTCATCAGTTATGCCATCGCTTACATAAGCTTGTTATATCTCCTTATAAACAGGGCTGGAGGGCACAGGCAGGCTGTTTAGGGGCAAATAGGACACAGGCAGGCTGTTTGTAGGGCAAAGGTGGCACTGTGGGACATGTTGCTTGTGAAGTTGTGGTACTTATTGGAGCCTTTTAACACATTTGGTTCCTGGGGTTTTATTAATAGTGTGGTATTCTGTGATCATTAAGGAACAATTGTGTGTAATTTTTAAAAGAATGATATATAGCTATTTGAATTGCAAATTGTGTGATTCAGATCGTCCTATAAAAAAGAAAGTACACCCTCTTTGAATTCTATGGGTTTACATATCAGGGCATAATAATAATCATCTGTTCCTTAGGTCTACAAATTAGTTAAGTATAACATTAGTTGAACAACACTGTGTTGTGGTTTAATAAACAAAAATGAAGCCAAAATGGAGAAGCCACATAGTACATCCTCACTGCTTCCATAGCAAATAAGATGCTAAGTAGCAGACAGGTGCTGCTAAATTGATCAATTGATCATCAGCAAGTGTGACCACCTCTATAAAAACTGAAGTTTAAGCAGTTTGCTGGTCTGGAGCATTCAGGTGTGTGTTAACATGATGCCAAGGAAGAAATACTTCAGCAATGATCTTAGAGGAGCAATTGTTGCTGCCCATCAATCTGGAAAGGGTTATAAGGCCATTGCCAAACAATTTAAAGTCTATCATTCTACAGTGAGAAAGATTATTCAAAGGTGGAAAACCTTCAAGACAGTTGTCAATCTTCCCAGGAGTGGACATCCCAGTAAATTCACCCAAATGCTCAGAGAAATTGCAATGACACTTTTACATGACAGTAAAAGTAGAAAATGACTGAAAAAGTTTCTTTGGAAGGGTTGCCTCTTCTCTCCAAAAAGAGCATGGTAGCGCAGCTTAGATTTGCCAAGTTGCATCTGAACAACCACAAGAGTTCTGTAACAATGTCATTTGGACAGACGAGACCAAAGTGGAGATATTTGGCCATAATGCACAGTGCCATAATGCACAGTGCCATGTTTGTCGACCATGAACTCCTCTGTCTACCAAGGTATTCAAATGTGAGGCAAACTGCCTGACAGCTAAAGCTTGGTCGACATTGGGTGATGCAACAGGACAATGATTCCAAGAACACCAGCAAATCTACAACAACCCATATAATTCAAAGAGGATGCACATGAGCTCTTCCATGCGATAAAATATATGGGGCTGGTATCCAGGTCTACTTTTCATTCCAATGCTGAGTTTATTTGATCATTTGGTTTTGCCATAACTTTCTATAGGATCAAGCTTATTGCCCATCAAGCTCCATTTGTTGCTACCTGTGAAAGCCTTCAGAAGTTCTATTAGTACATACTGTAAGACAACATTAGTGTGTTTCCTGATAAACCATTATACTGTAGATTTATAATGCACTAGCTCAATGTATGTAAGTTTACAACAATAGATAGAATAGTAAGAAATCAATATTTTTCTAGTGAACCAATCGGACAACAATAGATGACGGGATGCTGAGAAAACAGGTGGCTCAACTTTATGTTAGGTATATGTATGTCTGACCGATCCTGGACCAACCATTTATCATATCAGATAAAATAAGAAAACATTGATACCCTAGGTATGTTTAGAAGAGAATGGTATAAACCTAGAAAGAGTGCATTGAAGTGGTCCATATCAACCATCAACTATATTGCTGTCACTCTTTTGGCCATATTAGTTTTATATATTTTTAAAATAAATGTAACTATTATTTTAAAAAGAATGGACAAATCGGCTTCTGCCTGATACAACTTACAATCACCTATAATTGGGCCTAGCAAATGGTTAGCAATGCTACATATGATGAATTATTTATAATATGCCATTGAACCCCATGAACGCCAGAGAAGTGTAATTTTTTCTACTGCTACAAATACCCTTAAGAAGCCCTCTGCTAGAAAACTAGTCTGCGTATTTATGTGTTTTTTTTTCATTTCTGAAAGTTAAAATAACACATAAATGATCTCAGTGTATGTGCAATAAATATGCAAACCTTTACACTTTTAAACACATTGACAATGACAGTAAGCATTAACCGCAAAACATAAAAAGCTCTTTTACCGCACATCTACCTAGTTAGCAAAACGATACACCTATAAAATATCATTATACCAGAAAAAAACTGTTGCATTTTAAAATTGTGCAGCAGTACGCTTTGCTGTTACACTGTTGATCATTTAATCAATGTATTATGTTATGTATTTATTAATTTTTGAAGGGCTGTATAAATAATTTATCAAGGCTAACAACTTGACAAGCATAAATATGGATAATGCATAAATAATTAATTAATTTGTGATATGGATGCTTTAACCAGAGTTCATTGAAATTTATGTGAAATAATAATAACCTCTCTTTCAGTTTTTTACCTTAATATAATTTTTAAATTCAGTGGAAACTTGTTTTTTCTGTTCCATTTTATACACATTTATGTTTATCAAAGTATACTGGGGCAATTTGGCACAAAGATTGAAGATGTTTTAGGTTATTTACACAAAACTTTTACTCACTGGAAATATAACAATGGAGCCGGGTCCCTGAAGATGTGGGTTGACCTTTTGGCTCCCACATCCCCTTGAAGATCTCAGGGGTCTCCCTCTTTGGCAGTGGACCAAGAATTTTTGGCCCTCCTTTGGTTTTACCATGGGGGAAGAAAAGGAAACATATCCTTTCGGGGAGTATAGCTCCAGAAGAAGAACATTGGGCACCCAATGTCCTCTGTAGCCCTACATGGAGCACTGGTACCTTCACTGATGAGTTTACAGCACAACGCCTCAGGCTTTTTAAAAACTTTAATCATATCTCTTCTGAGGGAATGTGGTGGGGATCAGAAAAGGGACCAGAGAGCTGGCAGGCAGAACACCATTTCACTAATTGGAGGACGAAGACACAATGAAGCAGTGCTTCACCCAGAGGATTTCTAGATATAGTTTTATGTAAGACCATTCATCACTACATTACGTTCTGCAGCATGCGTCTACGCCTTTTGCATGTGTGTATGGAACTCTTTTGGCTCTATTTTAATGGTTTTTATTCTGATCTTCCAAAAGCTAATGTAACTTTATACATTTTATGTTGCCTAATAAAAAGTAGCGACTGACACACCAAGAGTAAATTGTTGGGAATGAATCATCACTTTCCAGGTTATGCCCAGTTCTAAATCTAACAACTATACTATATAGCAAGATAAAGAAATTATATAGAGGGCTAGATAAGGGAATGTGTTTATGAAGACACAGGAATAAGAAATATAAACTTGATATTTAAGATCACTAAGGATTTGTTATAACACATCAAATATCAGTAAGGCCAGATATTTGTCACTGACTTGGGGCATGATCTCAGGTTTAAAACTGATTTACTCATATAAATCTGGATAACAGCCTGGATAATTGAATGTGTGGGGGTGACACGCTCAGTGTCATAGTGATTAAAGATATTGTCCAAAAATCAATGCAGCAGTGCTGCCCCCATTCAGGTCTTTATCTTTGTTCACAACCACATCTGAATAGCCGAAAAATAACAACAATGGCTTCCCCATCAGACATTCTTGGTAAATGAAACAAGGAAATACATCCTTTAGCAGACCATATCGCCAAAACAAAATTCTGGGGTGGACCAGTATGGGAACCTATGGACCATTTAATGCAAAGTAGAGATTCTGAAGAAGAATGGATATTAAAGTACTTTCTTACTTACTGAAAAACAAAAAAACCCCTTACTTTACAGAGTAGCTGCAGTTCCCTTCTCCTCGTCTGTGGTGAAATGATTAATTGAAATCAATGCAAAGGATTTTTGGATCATGGCTAAAGGAAATCTAGTAAGACACCTTGCGATGTTCACTAAGCCAACAGTGGAACACTTCCAGTATTGTATTGGGTGATCAGTCCCCCCAGTTGCCCCACTGCTCAATGTGCCAGTTACAAGGGAGAACATCGATGTCCCCAACTGGGCCATTCACACCATAGCTCAGCTCAGTCTTCATATACTGTTTTAAAAGGCACTTTGCACCATTAAGTCACAGAGTTCTGTGGGGTAACATATCCAAGTGCTCCACAATGAAGACAATGGATGTGGAGGAGGAGGCTTGGTGTGCTGCCCTGGACCTAAGGCAGTGCCCAAGGTAACACACATCTCTGAGCACAACACGATGATATGCATTAAACTGCATATGATGTCTGGGGTGTGTGCCTAACGGTGCTTGTTTTTTATTTTACCCATTAGTCACACAATACATATTTCCTCCATTAATGTCACCTGCCATTTGGCGTTCCATTGTATGTAGAATTTCTGTGTCTTCAATTAACACATATAGAAAGTGATTTAACTTTAATGGGGAAAACCACTCACTCATGCAATTCTGGGTTATATTCCTATTAGCTTGGTTAATTGGTTGTCTGTTTAGACTATCTGAGATTTTTAATGGAATAGTCTGCTACCTTTACTGGCATGCCTAATTATTTTTTTTTAGTTAATTGTTGAAGCAGCAGGCTTATTGTAGATTCTTGCCAGTCTCTGATCAATTACTCTAAAATCTTTTTGTGGTGTGTACTAAATGGTACTCAATCAAATGACTTGGAACTAAATTCAAGACAAAAAAAAAACACCAGGTAGAAATAATTTTGTACTTGGGGGGAAATGCTTTTGATAAGGAAATGCTGACAAAGTTTTTTCTTTCAAAAGGTGAGTCACATCGAGTGTGTGGGTGTCTGATAATGTCAATGCAATGTGCATTGTCCTTAATATAATTCAACTAATCTTTAATAAAAATAAAGAAGGGATGTGTTATGGACGTTACAGGGCACGATATGATCCAACATGTGCTCCCAGTCATCTAAAACCCAGGAATAATAGGTATTTCTTAATCAATAATTAATAGAACACTGCTTTGCCTTTATTTTACCAAAACATGACATATCAATTATTTATATTTTTTAAAACATCTAAATTACCCAGGATTGTTGATAGATATTGTTTCTGAATTCGGTACTGAAATATCAATATCACAAACATTTATTTAATAGAACCATGTGAGTTTTTTTGTGTGATGGATTATCTAGATCCATTTTACCTAGCTTGAATGCCTCTCCCCTGATGAGCTGGGCATGATCTGAGCCTACTTCGGCTTGCCCAGTTCTGGATATTGCAAAAAGAAAGCCTGATGGCAACAAATTGCTTTGTCTTAAGCTCACGTTATCCCTATCCAGGATCAGGACACAGAAGAGTTATTGTAATAAAATATCTAGCCCACAGAGGGTACAGAATGAGATGGGTATTTGGAACGGTAAGAGGAGGTTCCTTGTGCAGTTAAAAGAGCACAAGGAAGGGGTCGGTGGAATAGTGCATCCCTCCCAGAGGTTCTCCATTGGTATGAAACAGATACTGTTTCTACCCAGGGATGCCATTCCTGTGCAGGAAATGTGAGGGCTATCGGCACACTCAGGCGACCTGCACAGCCGACCCTAGGACCCTATGCAGGAACTGTGGAGAATGGGGCCACCTCACCGCTAGCTGTAATAAGTCCAAACTGTGCAACGGATGTGGCAAGCCAGACCACGTGTATAAGGAGTGTCCCAGTAAACCTGGGCAGATATGGCTGCTGGACAGCCTGGGAAATTAAATCCAGGTCCAAGTAAGCCCAGTACAGCTGACCTGAAGGAGCCTGTAATGGTGATGCCGCCACTGGATGATCCTGCTGTGCTGGTTGCAGTGGCATCAGTAATCTCAAGTGATCAGATGAAGGAACAGGCTGTTTCGGGTCCAATAGATCCCTCCCAAGTGGTGGGTCCTGCAGATCCCAATGTGTTTTTAAATCCGGTGCAGGTCCTTGTATCAGCCATGAGAGTCACATTCCTGTGAGAGACCCTGAGAGCACTCCTGACAAAAGAGGTGGAAAGTCCAGCAGTGAGATCTCGCCATCAAATCCAGAACAAGCATTAACTACAGCTGTTGTAGAGGAGACCGTCCAACCCCTACTATCCATTAACCCTGCGCATATGATTGCTCCATCTGGACCTATGCCCAAGAGGGGGAGGTCTGACAGTGAATGCTGTTTGGCACCCCTTCTGGGGCCTGATGTGGAGGTCCTGAGAGACAATGCGGAGGAGGAATCGAGGAGCCCTGGAGATGACGCAGTTGAATCATCAAAGCAGAAGTCAGAGCAAGAAGAACTTCTGCAGTCACCTGTCTGGAAGGTGGCTCGGAACATACAGAGCTGTGCAGGTGTTGCTGGGATGGGACTTTCTCTGTCTGATCCTTTTTTCATCATGGATTACAGCAGCGTAACAGAAATGTCGGCCTGTTTTATGGACATTTAAAGAAGGACTGGACTGCGGGGCCCTCTTACTGGTCTAACCCCAGTAAAGCCACTGGGGTTGGGATCCTTTTTAAGAACGAACAGGTGGTTGTAAATTCTATTATTGAGATTGCTCCCGGGAGAGCAATTTTAATTGTTGTTTTTAAAGGTTGTAATGTGCGTCTTATGAATGTATATTCTTCACTAGTTAAGAATGAAAGAATTGAAGTTTTTAGAGCATATCTTCTTTGCCACAGGTTCTTCCCCTCTAATAGTTGGAGGTGACTTTAATTGAATACTACCTGGCAAAAATAGAAGTGGAGGGGGTGAGAACTAGAAGGTAGATAAAACTTCTCGCCAGCTTAGAAATGTTATCATTGATTTTAAATTGAAAGATGCGTGGAGGCATTTAAAACCATCTGACCCTGGATATACATGGTCTAATTGCCAGGTCAGCTCCCGCATAGATTTTATGTTGTTCTCTATTGGTTTTAATCTCCAGGACATGTTTTTAGAAGATAATATATTCTCAGACCGTAAGCTTTTAAAACCTAGCTTTTTAATGCCTCCTCAGGCAGTCTCTCACACACGTACACAGAGACTCAGGCAGTCTCTCACACACGCACATAGAGACTCAGGCAGTCTCTTGCACAAAGAGACTCAGGCAGTCTCTCTCTCGCACACAGAGACTCAGGCAGTCTCTCTCTCGCATCACATTAATTAACTCTGTCCACAATTTCCTATAGGCACACACACGGCTCAGGCAGTCTCCCTCACACACTTACACAGACTCAGACTGTCTCACA